>CM026401.1:61254039-61291539 GCA_014843695.1 Archivesica marissinica
ATACACGATATATAGTTATATACACGATATATAGTTATATACATGATATATAGTTATATACACGATATATAGTTATATACACGATATATAGTTATATACACGATATATAGTTATATACACGATATATAGTTATATACATGATATATAGTTATATACACGATATATAGTTATATACACGATATATAGTTATATACACGATATATAGTTATATACACGACATATAGTTAGTTATATACACGATATATAGTTATATACACGATATATAGTTATATACACGATATATAGTTATATACATGATATATAGTTATATACACGATATATAGTATATACACGATATAGTTATATACACGCGATATCGTTATATACACATATATAGTTATATACAGATATCTAGTTATATACACGATATTAGAGTTAGTTATATACACGATATAGCGATATACACGATATATTTATATACACGATATAGTTATATACACGACATATAGTTAGTTATATACACGATATATAGTTATATACACGATATATAGTTATATACACGATATATAGTTATATACATGATATATAGTTATATACACGATATATAGTTATATACACAATATATAGTTACATACACGATATATAGTTATATACACGATATATAGTTAGTTATATACACGATATATAGTTATATACACGATATATAGTTATATACACGATATATAGTTATATACACGATATATAGTTATATACACGATATATAGTTTATACACGATATATAGTTATACACGATATATAGTTGATATACCGATATATAGTTAATATACACGATATATAGTTATATACCGATATATAGTATATATACACGATATATAGTTAGTTTATACACGATATATAGTTATTAATACACGATATATATTATATACACGATATATATTTATATACGATATATAGTATTAATACACGATATATAGTTAGAATACCCGATATATATATTATATACACGATATATAGTATTATATACAGATATATAGTTATATACACATATATATTTATATACACGATATAAGTTATATACACGATATTATTAGTTATATACACGATATATAGTTATATACACGATATATATTAAAACAAATAGTTATATACCGATATATAGTAACACACATAGTTATATACACGATATATAGTTAATACCGATATATAGTTAAATACACGATATTAGTTATATACACGATATATAGTTATATACACGATATATAGTTATATACACGATATATATAGTTATATACACGATATATAGTTATATACACGATATATAGTTATATACACGATATATAGTTATATACACGATATATAGTTAGTTATATACACGATATATAGTTATATACACGATATATAGTTATATACACGATATATAGTTATATACACGATATATAGTTATATATACACGATATATAGTTATATACACGATATATAGTTAGTTATATACACGATATATAGTTATATACACGATATATAGTTATATACACGATATATAGTTATATACACGATATATAGTTATATACACGATATATAGTTATATACACGATATATAGTTATATACACGATATATAGTTATATACACGATATATAGTTATATACACGATATATAGTTATATACACGATATATAGTTATATACACGATATATAGTTATATACACGATATATAGTTATATACACGATATATAGTTATATACACGATATATAGTTATATACACGATATATAGTTATATACACGATATATAGTTATATACACGATATATAGTTATATACACGATATATAGTTATATACACGATATATAGTTATATACACGATATATAGTTATATACACGATATATAGTTATATACACGATATATAGTTATATACACGATATATAGTTATACACGATATATAGTTATATACACGATATATAGTTATATACACGATATATAGTTATATACACGAATATAGATAGTTATATACACGATATATAGTTAGTTATATACACGATATATAGTTATATACACGATATATAGTTATATACACGATATATAGTTATATACACGATATATAGTTATATACACGATATATAGTTATATACACGATATATAGTTATATACACGATATAATTAGTTATATACACGATATATAGTTATATACACGATATATAGTTATATACACGATATATAGTTATATACACGATATATAGTTATATACACGATATATAGTTATATACACGATATATAGTTATATACACGATATATAGTTATATACACGATATATAGTTATATACACGATATATAGTTATATACACGATATATAGTTATATACACGATATATAGTTATATACACGATATATAGTTATATACACGATATATAGTTATATACACGATATAATAGTTATATACACGATATATAGTTAGTTATATACACGATATATAGTTATATACACGATATATAGTTATATACACGATATATAGTTAGTTATATACACGATATATAGTTATATACACGATATATAGTTATGTACACGATATATAGTTATGTACACGATATATAGTTATGTACACGATATATAGTTATGTACACGATATATAGTTATATACACGATATATAGTTATGTACACGATATATAGTTATGTACACGATATATAGTTATGTACACGATATATAGTTATGTACACGATATATAGTTATATACACGATATATAACACGATATATAGTTATATACACGATATATAGTTATATACACGATATATAGTTATGTACACGATATATAGTTATATACACGATATATAGTTGTATACACGATATATAGTTATATACACGATATATAGTTATATACACGATATATAGTTATATACACGATATATAGTTATGCTTGTACATGCATATTTCCATATTTGCTTTTATCACAGAATTTGCTTGCATTTAATATAACACAGTCATCGCATATGTTTGTGTTTTACGTTTATTTATCGTCGCTACCGGTTGCCCATATGAATGATGCCTCCTGATGAGTTTAGTCATTTTAGATTTTTGGAGGATAGTGCAATGATACAGACGGAAACCTATTCCAGAGTCTTCTCTGGTTCTTTTACGTGCACGGTGTAAAGCACCGACACGATACCTCGGTTTAAAGTCCCATCAGAAAGACGGTTACTTGTATTAGGATCAGACGGGTGATCTGTGGTCCCTGGATTAGACTACAGAGTGCATAATTATGTTCTAGTATGTACTTACAATCTGGCAGGAAATATGTGATGGCTGGATTAATCGGTATACAACAAAGTTAACGTGGTCACATTTTATTAAGACGAATAAAATGGTTTTTAGAAAGATAAGAAATAACACGGAGTACATTTACACAGACACCATCTACATTTACACAGAAACCATCTACATTTACACAGAAACCATATACATTTACAGACTGTTTAATTTTCGTAAACCTTTCCATTTTGTAAATTGATATAGACTAGGAAATTTATACTGGCGTTTAAGGAAACATTATTTAAGTAGTAAAATCATTTTACCCGTAGTATTTATTCTTACATGACGGAATGGTCATATGTTGTGGTGTGAGGCAAGGGTAGGTGATATTCCCACTACTGTTTAGCCTATCTATATAACTATGATGATATATTATTTTCAATGATTAATAATCAATTTTAGTGAACATTATTTAAGTAGTAAAATCATTTTACCCGTATAAGTATTTATTCTTACATGACGGAATGGTCAGACGTTGTGGCGTGAGGCAAGGGTAGGTGATATCCCCGCAACTGTTTAACCTATCTATATATATATATAACTATGATGATGCACTGTTTTCAATGATTAATACTCAATTTTAGTGAACATTATTTAAGTAGTAAAATCATTTTAACCGTATAAGTATTTATTCTTACATGACGGACTGGTCAGACGTTGTGGCGTGATGCAAGGGTAGGTGATATCCCCGCTACTGTTTAACCTATTTTATATTTATGATGATATATTGTTTTCAATGATTAATACTCAATTGTTGTTTTTTGTGTGCCTTGTTTTTGTTTATAAGGCTGTATGTCTCTACCATAATTTTATATAATCTTATTTTGAATACGATAGTCTTATTACACGTTCGGCTCTCTCCGTATCAAATCACAATAGAAATGAACGATTAGTGTGCGTGAATCACCTT
Organism: Archivesica marissinica; assembly: GCA_014843695.1. Classification (NCBI taxonomy): domain Eukaryota; kingdom Metazoa; phylum Mollusca; class Bivalvia; order Venerida; family Vesicomyidae; genus Archivesica; species Archivesica marissinica. Next base: position 61,258,226 of record CM026401.1, read on the forward strand.
TAGTATGGTTTATTATGATCACTTAAGAACGTGACATTCGCATACAATGCAATTTTTTTCGGAACAGAAAGGTAACATTACAAAGCAGTGAACATGCTATTGGTCAGCGATATTTATACATTTGACACAGTGTACGTGCTATTGGTCAGCGATATTTATACATTTGACACAGTGTATGCGCTTATTTGTCAGCGACATTAATACATTTGACACGATGTACGTGCTATTGGTCAGCGATATTTATACATTTGACACAGTGTATGCGCTATTGGTCAGCGACATTTATACATTTGACACAGTGTATGCGCTTATTTGTCAGCGACATTAATACATTTGACACAGTGTACGTGCTATTGGTCAGCGATATTTATACATTTGACACAGTGTACGTGCTATTGGTCAGCGATATTTATACATTTGACACAGTGTACGTGCTATTGGTCAGCGATATTTATACATTTGACACAGTGTACGTACTATTGGTCAGCGACATTTACACATTTGACACAGTGTATGTGCTATTGGTCAGCGACATTTATACATTTGACACAGTGTATGCGCTATTGGTCAGCGATATTTATACATTTGACACAGTGTATCCGCTATTGGTCAGCGATATTTATACATTTGACACAGTGTACGTGCTATTGGTCAGCGACATTTATACATTTGACACATTGTATGCGCTATTGGTCAGCGATATTTATACATTTGACACAGTGTATGTGCTATTGGGCAGCGATATTTATACATTTGACACAGTGTATGCGCTATTGGTCAGCGACATTTATACATTTGACACAGTGTATGCGCTTATTGGGCAGCGATATTTATACATTTGACACAGTGTACGTGCTATTGGTCAACGACATTTATACATTTGACACAATGTATGCGCTTATTGGGCAGCGATATTTATACATTTGACACAGTGTACGTGCTATTGGTCAGCGACATTTATACATTTGACACATTGTATGCGCTATTGGTCAGCGATATTTATACATTTGACACAGTGTACGTGCTATTGGTCAACGACATTTATACATTTGACACAATGTATGCGCTTATTGGGCAGCGATATTTATACATTTGACACAGTGTACGTGCTATTGGGCAGCGATATTTATACATTTGACACAGTGTATGCGCTTATTGGGCAGCGATATTTATACATTTGACACCGTGTACGTGCTATTGGTCAGCGATATTTATACATTTGACACAGTGTATGCGCTATTGGTCAGCGATATTGATACATTTTAAACAGTGTATGCGCTTATTGGTCAGCGACATTTATACATTTGACACAGTGTACGTGCTATTGGTCAGCGACATTTATACATTTTAAACAGTGTATGCGCTTATTGGTCAGCGACATTTATACATTTTACACAGTGTACGTGCTATTTGTCAGCGATATTTATACATTTGACACAGTGTATGCGCTTATTGGTCAGCGATATTTATACATTTGACACAGTGTATGCGCTTATTGGTCAGCGATATTTATACATTTGACACAGTGTACGTGCTATTGGTCAGCGATATTATACATTTGAAACAGTTTACGTGCTATTGGTCAGCGATATTTATACATTTGACACAGTGTATGCGCTATTGGTCAGCGCCATTTATACATTTGACATAGTGTACGTGCTTATTGGGCAGCGACATTTATACATTTGACACAGTGTATGCGCTATTGGTCAGCGCCATGTATACATTTGACACAGTGTACGTGCTTATTGGGCAGCGATATTTATACATTTGACACAGTGTATGCGCTTATTGGGCAGCGACATTTATACATTTGACATAGTGTACGTGCTATTGGGCAGCGATATTTATACATTTGACATAGTGTACGTGCTATTGGGCAGCGACATTTATACATTTGATACAGTGTATGCGCTTATTGGGCAGCGATGTTTATACATTTGACACAGCGTACGTGCTATTGGGCAGCGACATTTATACATTTGACACAGTGTATGCGCTTATTTGTCAGCGACATTAATACATTTGACACAGTGTACGTGCTATTGGTCAGCGATATTTATACATTTGACACAGTGTACGTACTATTGGTCAGCGATATTTATACAATTGACACAGTGTACGTGCTATTGGTCAGCGATATTTATACATTTGACACAGTGTACGTACTATTGGTCAGCGACATTTACACATTTGACACAGTGTATGTGCTATTGGTCAGCGACATTTATACATTTGACACAGTGTATGCGCTATTGGTCAGCGATATTTATACATTTGACACAGTATATCCGCTATTGGTCAGCGATATTTATACATTTGACACAGTGTACGTGCTATTGGTCAGCGACATTTATACATTTGACACATTGTATGCGCTATTGGTCAGCGATATTTATACATTTGACACAGTGTATGTGCTATTGGGCAGCGATATTTATACATTTGACACAGTGTATGCGCTATTGGTCAGCGACATTTATACATTTGACACAGTGTATGCGCTTATTGGGCAGCGATATTTATACATTTGACACAGTGTACGTGCTATTGGTCAACGACATTTATACATTTGACACAATGTATGCGCTTATTGGGCAGCGATATTTATACATTTGACACAGTGTACGTGCTATTGGGCAGCGATATTTATACATTTGACACAGTGTATGCGCTTATTGGGCAGCGATATTTATACATTTGACACCGTGTACGTGCTATTTGTCAGCGATATTTATACATTTGACACAGTGTATGCGCTTATTGGTCAGCGATATTTATACATTTGACACAGTGTATGCGCTTATTGGTCAGCGATATTTATACATTTGACACAGTGTACGTGCTATTGGTCAGCGATATTATACATTTGAAACAGTTTACGTGCTATTGGTCAGCGATATTTATACATTTGACACAGTGTATGCGCTATTGGTCAGCGCCATTTATACATTTGACATAGTGTACGTGCTATTGGGCAACGACATTTATACATTTGACACAGTGTATGCGCTTATTGGGCAGCGATATTTATACATTTGACACAGTGTACGTGCTATTTGTCAGCGATATTTATACATTTGACACAGTGTATGCGCTTATTGGTCAGCGATATTTATACATTTGACACAGTGTATGCGCTTATTGGTCAGCGATATTTATACATTTGACACAGTGTACGTGCTATTGGTCAGCGATATTATACATTTGAAACAGTGTACGTGCTATTGGTCAGCGATATTTATACATTTGACACAGTGTATGCGCTATTGGTCAGCGCCATGTATACATTTGACATAGTGTACGTGCTTATTGGGCAGCGACATTTATACATTTGACACAGTGTATGCGCTATTGGTCAGCGCCATGTATACATTTGACACAGTGTACGTGCTTATTGGGCAGCGATATTTATACATTTGACACAGTGTATGCGCTTATTGGGCAGCGACATTTATACATTTGACATAGTGTACGTGCTATTGGGCAGCGATATTTATACATTTGACATAGTGTACGTGCTATTGGGCAGCGACATTTATACATTTGATACAGTGTATGCGCTTATTGGGCAGCGATGTTTATACATTTGACACAGCGTACGTGCTATTGGGCAGCGACATTTATACATTTGACACAGTGTATGCGCTTATTTGTCAGCGACATTAATACATTTGACACAGTGTACGTGCTATTGGTCAGCGATATTTATACATTTGACACAGTGTACGTACTATTGGTCAGCGATATTTATACAATTGACACAGTGTACGTGCTATTGGTCAGCGATATTTATACATTTGACACAGTGTACGTACTATTGGTCAGCGACATTTACACATTTGACACAGTGTATGTGCTATTGGTCAGCGACATTTATACATTTGACACAGTGTATGCGCTATTGGTCAGCGATATTTATACATTTGACACAGTATATCCGCTATTGGTCAGCGATATTTATACATTTGACACAGTGTACGTGCTATTGGTCAGCGACATTTATACATTTGACACATTGTATGCGCTATTGGTCAGCGATATTTATACATTTGACACAGTGTATGTGCTATTGGGCAGCGATATTTATACATTTGACACAGTGTATGCGCTATTGGTCAGCGACATTTATACATTTGACACAGTGTATGCGCTTATTGGGCAGCGATATTTATACATTTGACACAGTGTACGTGCTATTGGTCAACGACATTTATACATTTGACACAATGTATGCGCTTATTGGGCAGCGATATTTATACATTTGACACAGTGTACGTGCTATTGGGCAGCGATATTTATACATTTGACACAGTGTATGCGCTTATTGGGCAGCGATATTTATACATTTGACACCGTGTACGTGCTATTTGTCAGCGATATTTATACATTTGACACAGTGTATGCACTTATTGGTCAGCGATATTTATACATTTGACACAGTGTATGCGCTTATTGGTCAGCGATATTTATACATTTGACACAGTGTACGTGCTATTGGTCAGCGATATTATACATTTGAAACAGTTTACGTGCTATTGGTCAGCGATATTTATACATTTGACACAGTGTATGCGCTATTGGTCAGCGCCATTTATACATTTGACATAGTGTACGTGCTTATTGGGCAGCGACATTTATACATTTGACACAGTGTATGCGCTTATTGGGCAGTGATATTTATACATTTGACACAGTGTATGCGCTTATTGGGCAGTGATATTTATACATTTGACACAGTGTACGTGCTATTGGGCAGCGACATTTATACATTTGACACAGTGTACGTGCTATTGGGCAGCGACATTTATACATTTGACACAGTGTACGTGCTATTGGGCAGCGACATTTATACATTTGACATAGTGTACGTGCTATTGGGCAGCGACATTTATACATTTGACATAGTGTACGTGCTATTGGGCAGCGACATTTATACATTTGATACAGTGTACGTGCTATTGGGCAGCGACATTTATACATTTGACACAGTGTACGTGCTATTGGGCAGCGACATTTATACATTTGACACAGTGTACGTGCTTATTGGGCAGCGACATTTATACATTTGACACAGTGTACGTGCTCTTGGTCAGAGACATTTATACATTTGACACAGTGTACGTGCTATTGGGCAGCGACATTTATACATTTGACATAGTGTACGTGCTATTGGGCAGCGACATTTATACATTTGACATAGTGTACGTGCTATTGGGCAGCGACATTTATACATTTGATACAGTGTACGTGCTATTGGGCAGCGACATTTATACATTTGACACAGTGTACGTGCTATTGGGCAGCGACATTTATACATTTGACACAGTGTACGTGCTTATTGGGCAGCGACATTTATACATTTGACACAGTGTACGTGCTCTTGGTCAGAGACATTTATACATTTGACACAGTGTACGTGCTATTGGCAGCGACATTTATACATTTGACATAGTGTACGTGCTATTGGGCAGCGACATTTATACATTTGACATAGTGTACGTGCTATTGGGCAGCGACATTTATACATTTGACACAGTGTACGTGCTATTGGGCAGCGACATTTATACATTTGACACAGTGTACGTGCTATTGGGCAGCGACATTTATACATTTGACACAGTGTATGCGCTTATTGGGCAGCGACATTTATACATTTGATACAGTGTACGTGCTATTGGGCAGCGACATTTATACATTTGACACAGTGTACGTGCTATTGGGCAGCGACATTTATACATTTGACACAGTGTACGTGCTTATTGGGCAGCGACATTTATACATTTGACACAGTGTACGTGCTCTTGGTCAGAGACATTTATACATTTGACACAGTGTACGTGCTATTGGTCAGAGACATTTATACATTTGCCACAGTGTACGTGCTATTGGTCAGAGATATTTATACATTTGACACAGTGCACGTGCTATTGGTCGAACATACGTATATTAATGACAAAGAACAACTAAGTACTTTTAATAATCAACTTTATATATTATGAAAGCTAGTCTATTTCAGAATTTGATTGCATGATCTGTCAACCTACAATACATCACAGTCTACAATACATCACAGTCTACAATACATCACAGTCTACAAAGTCTACAATACATCACAGTCTACAAAGTCTACAATACATCAAAGTCTACAATACATCAAAGTCTACAATACATCACAGTCTACAATACATCACAGTCTACAATACATCACAGTCTAGAATACATCACAGTCTACAATACATCACAGTCTACAAAGTGTACAATACATCACAGTCTACAATACATCACAGTCTACAATACATCACAGTCTACAATACATCACAGTCTATAATACATCACAGTCTACAATACATCACAGTCTACAATACATCACAGTCTACAATACATCACAGTCTACAATACATCACAGTCTACAATACATCACAGTCTACAATACATCACAGTCTACAATACATCACAGTCTACAAAGTCTACAATTCATCACAGTCTACAATATATCACAGTCTACAATACATCACAGTCTACAATACATCACAGTCTACAATACATCACAGTCTACAATACATCACAGTCTACAATACAGCACAGTCTACAAAGTCTACAATACATCACAGTCTACAATACATCACAGTCTACAATACATCACAGTATACAATACATCAAAGTCTACAATACATCACAGTTTACAATACATCACTGTCTACAAAGTCTACAATACATCACATTCTACAATACATCACAGTCTACAATACATTACAGTCTACAATACATCAAAGTCTACAATACATCACAACCTACAATACATCAAAGTCTACAATACATCACAGTCTACAATACATCACAGTCTACAATACATCACAACCTACAATACATCACAGTCTACAAAGTTTACAATACATCACAGTCTACAATACATCAAAGTCTACAATACATCACAGTCTACAATACATCACATTCTACAAAGTCTACAATACATCACAGTCTACAATTCATCAAAGTCTACAATACATCACAGTCTACAATACATCACAGTCTACAATACATCACAGTCTACAATACATCACAGTCTACAATACATCACAATCTACAATACAGCACAGTCTACAATACATCACAGTCTACAATACATCACAGTCTACAATACATCAAAGTCTACAAACATCACAGTCTACAATACATCACAGTCTACAATACATCACAGTCTACAATACATCACAGTCTACAATACATCACAGTCTACAAAGTCTACAATACATTACAGTCTACAATACATCAAAGTCTACAATACATCACAGTCTACAATACATCACAGTCTACAATACATCACAGTCTACAATACATCACAGTCTACAATACATCACAGTCTACAATACATCAAAGTCTACAATACATCACAGTCTACAAAGTATACAATACATCACAGTCTACAATACATCACAGTCTACAATACATCACAGTCTACTATACATCACAGTCTACAATACATCACAGTCTACAATACATCACAGTCTACAATACATCACAGTCTACAATACATCATAGTCTACAATACATCACAGTCTACAATACATACATCACAGTCTACAATACCTCACAGTCTACAATACATCAAAGTCTACAATACATCACAGTCTACAATACATCACAGTCTACAATACATCACAGTCTACAATACATCAAAGTCTACAATACATCACAGTCTACAATACATCACAGTCTACAATACATCACAGTCTACAATACATCAAATTCTACAATACATCACAGCCTACAATACATCACAGTCTACAATACATCACAGTCTACAATACATCACAGTCTACAATACATCACAGTCTACATCACAGTCTACAATACATCACAGTCTACAATACATCACAGTCTACAATACATCACAGTCTACAATACATCACAGTCTACAATACATCAAAGTCTACAATACATCACAGTCTACAATACATACATCACAGTCTACGATACCTCACAGTCTACAATACATCAAAGTCTACAATACATCACAGTCTACAATACATCACAGTCTACAATACATCACATTCTACAATACACAGTCTACAATACATCACAGTCTACAATACATCACAGTCTACAATACATCACAGTCTACAATACATCACAGTCTACAATACATCACAGTCTACATCACAGTCTACAATACATCACAGTCTACAATACATCACAGTCTACAATACATCACAGTCTACAATACATCACAGTCTACAATACATCAAAGTCTACAATACATCACAGTCTACAATACATACATCACAGTCTACGATACCTCACAGTCTACAATACATCAAAGTCTACAATACATCACAGTCTACAATACATCACAGTCTACAATACATCACATTCTACAATACATCAAAGTCTACAATACCTCACAGTCTACAATACATCACAGTCTACAATACATCACAGTCTACAATACATCACAGTGTACAATACATCACAGTCTACAAAGTATACAATACATCACAGTCTACAATACATCACAGTCTACAATACATCAAAGTCTACAATACATCACAGTCTACAATACATCACCGTCTACAATACATCACAGTCTACAATACATCACAGTCTACAAAGTCTACAATACATCACAGTCTACAATACATCACAGTCTACAATACATCAAAGTCTACAATACATCACAGTCTACAATACATCACAGTCTACAATACATCACAGTCTACAAAATCACACTACATCACAGTCTACAATACATCACAGTCTACAATACATCACAGTCTACAATACATCAAAGTCTACAATACATCAAAGTCTACAATACATCACAGTCTACAATACATCACAGTCTACAATACATCACTGTCTACAATACCTCACAGTCTACAATACATCACAGTCTACAATACATCACAGTCTACAATACATCACAGTCTACAATACATCACAGTCTACAATACATCAAAGTCTACAATACATCACAGTCTACAATACATACATCACAGTCTACAATACCTCACAGTCTACAATACATCAAAGTCTACAATACATCACAGTCTACAATACATCACAGTCTACAATACATCACAGTCTACAATACATCAAAGTCTACAATACATCACAGTCTACAATACATCACAGTCTACAATACATCACAGTCTACAATACATCACAGTCTACAATACATCACAGTGTACAATACATCACAGTCTACAAAGTATACAATACATCACAGTCTACAATACATCACAGTCTACAATACATCACAGTCTACAATACATCACAGTCTACAATACATCACAATACATCACAGTCTACAATACATCACAGTCTACAATACATCACAGTCTACAATACATCAAAGTCTACAATACATCACAGTCTACAATACATCACAGTCTACAAAGTCTACAATACAACAGTCTACAATACATCACAGTCTACAATACATCACAGTCTACAATACATCACCACCTACAATACATCACAGTCTACAATACATCACAGTCTACAAAGTCTACAATACATCACAGTCTACAATACATCACAGTCTACAAAGTCTACAATACATCACAACCTACAATACATCACAGTCTACAAAGTCTACACAATACATCACAGTCTACAATACATCACAGTCTACAATACATCAAAGTCTACAATACATCACAGTCTAGAATACATCACAGTCTACAATACATCACAGTCTACAATACAGCACAGTCTACAAAGTCTACAATACATCACAGTCTACAATACATCACAGTCTACAATACATCAAAGTCTACAATACATCACAGTCTAGAATACATCACAGTCTACAATACATCACAGTCTACAATACAGCACAGTCTACAAAGTCTACAATACATCACAGTCTACAGTCTACAATACATCACAATCTACAATACATCACAACCTACAATACATCACAACTACAATACATCACAACCTACAATACATCACAGTCTACAATACATCACAGTTAAATTTGTGTTAACTATTTGCGTGGATGCTATATGTGTGCTGCAGTGGAAGTGTCACAATGGATGCATCTATGGATACATGAAAGTTAACAATATATTTAGATGCACATCCTGCGCTACTCTATAACTGACAGCTTCGCGTCTGCTATTTACAACTGTTCTAATTTAATACGGCGTAATAAATTATTTTTTGTTAAAGCGACGGTCCGTACATTTATTCATTAATTTACTTAAGCAAGGTTATACATAAGGTCAACAACGACCTAACTAAGCTTGCGTGTAATAGTAAGGTCAACGACCTTTTGAGAAACAAATTCATAAACATTAGTTTAATCGACTCATTCCTGGTGGAATTATTTAATATCCATAAGTGAGAGAGAAAGTCAACGGTAGTTTCGGCAAGCATCGAACTCATGGCTCCACTGTCACGAGGAGGACAACGTACTCATTACAGCACGGGGTGTACCGGTGCTGTGCAATTGAAAACATGTTTGCCAAGAACAGGTCAATCTAAAGTTACATTCTTACTGCAACAATGGTTGCGGCGGCAGAGGAATACACGCTCGTTTCTGCACAGTAGTGGTGTGATAGCGCATTGGATGCACGTTCGCTTCAGGTGCGAAAGGTCCGGAGTTTGAGCCCCGCTGGAGTCGTTACGATTGTGCCCTTAGGCAAGGCATTTAAATTCCACGTTGCCTCTTCTCTCTCCCCCGTGGGGATGTATTCCTTCAGGAATGAAGTCTCGAGAGTGATTACTATAAGTTGTAACAACTTGTTTCGCAATCGGGCTAAACTAAATTTGCGCACCTGAAGCGAACGCGCTACCATTGCGCTATCACGACTTCCACTATCCACGGTCCACCACTTTGATCCCAAGTCTAGAAATTATTAATGTATTTTCACCTTTCGTGAGAGACCAACCCGTCAAAGTCCCTGTTTTGTCACTCCCGTGTGTATGGTCTTTACCGACAGGTTCGACAGTATATATAATGGCCTCCCCAATAAAATATTCACAAACCAGATAAATAATAACTACGCGTCCCCACTCGTATGTGCATTCAAGCTTCGCCGAGTCATTTATAATTTCGTCACATATACAGTGTATCTTTATAACGTCAACATTGACACATGTCAATCGTATGGAAGAAGATGAATGTTGCTGCCCATCAACAAATCAGTCAGCCGACAATAAGAATAGGGTTGATATACAGTCAAACCTGTGTTAGTGCTCACCTCTATTAAGCAGCCAACCTGTATTAAGCAGCCAGTCTCCAGATTCCCAATATGTTGTTTTATTATACATTTGACCTCTATTAAGCAGCCAACCTGTATTAAGCAGCCAGTTTCCAGATTCCCAATATGTTGTTTTATTATACATTTGACCTCTATTAAGCAGCCACTTGTGCTAAGCAGCCACTTTCTGTGATTCCCTTGGCTGGCTGCTAAACACAGGTTTGACTGTTGTCAGAAAATAGTACGGGGAAAGCCTGACTGGGTAGCTTAAATATAACTATTACGAGACATGTGTGGACACAATATACACGAAATAACGTAAAGTTTAAACATCAATTTTCCAAATTTACGTCTAAATTATAACAGTTGACAACATACACGATGTCACCGGTGACGCTCCATTATAAGCACTTTTCATGATTTCTGCAAATATTTGTTAACGTCAACAAGTAAAGCATAATCATTGTGATCAACCTTCCTTAGAAGTCAATCTTCCATAGGTAGTTATTGAAAACATGTATATAGAGGTACATGTTCGTGTATTTTTACCGAAATTAATAATAGAGGAACCATTTCTATTTTTGTTATAAACTGTAATATGGCGCCAAACGAAGATTAGTATTTGGTTAATGTGTTCTCGTTGTTATTGTTGTTGTTGTTGTCAAAACATATATGGACGCCTCAATATCAAAGCCTTCTTTACTCCATGCACCATTATATTCCACAGACTTAATACACACTGGGGTATAGTATGTCTAAGCGGTCTGGTAAGCTCAGTCGGTAAGTGTTCGCCTTGCAAACGAAATGTCCCGGTATGGGTGAACGTTTTCCCTTTCCTGTGGTATCTGGCGCCCAACGAGGGGATATACACGCATTAATGTCTATCCCTGGACATTCGTAAAATAATTCCAATTTGTTTGGGTAGCATACTGCAGTACGGACTTATTGACCATTGTGGAAGATTATGTGTAAGCTGCTCGGCCGGCTCAGTCGCATATAGGGTTTCGCCCTGTAAGCCAAGTTTGCGAATTTGTAACTATTACGGTCAGGATCATTTTCTTCTTATTTGACCACCGGGCGTCCACCTAACAGTATTTCAGGCATGGCATGGCAACCACGTAGAAATATCGACCAATCACAAGCCAGCAGGACAGCTTCCCAACGAATTCGAAGCACCCATGGATTCGACCCGATTCGAAGCACCCATGGATTCGAAGCACCCATGGATTCGAAGCACCCGTGGATTCGAAGCACCCATGGATTCGAAGCACCCATGGATTCGAAGCACCCATGGATTCGAAGCACCCATGGATTCGAAGCACCCATGGATTCGAAGCACCCATGGATTCGAAGCACCCATGGAGTCGAAGCACCCATGGATTCGAAGCACCCATGGATTCGAACATAAAATGGCGAGGAGCAAGTGATTTAAAAACACAGACGGATCTGTAGTCCAGCTACCGGTTGCAGACGGATCTGTAGTCCTGCTACCGGTTGCAGACGGATCTGTAGTCCAGCTACCGGTTGCAGACGGATCTGTAGTCCAACTACCGGTTGCAGACGGATCTGTAGTCCAGCTACCGGTTGCAGACGGATCTGTAGTCCAGCTACCGGTTGCAGACGGATCTGTAGTCCAGCTACCGGTTGCAGACGGATCTGTAGTCCAGCTACCGGTTGCAGACGGATCTGTAGTCCAGCTACCGGTTGCAGACGGATCTGTAGTCCTGCTACCGGTTGCAGACGGATCTGTAGTCCAGCTACCGGTTGCAGACGGATCTGTAGTCCAGCTATCGGTTGCAGACGGATCTGTAGTCCAGCTACCGGTTGCCCATATGAGCGACGCCTCCTGAAGAGATTAGTCATGTTAGATTGTTGGAGCATAGTGCAATGATACAGACAGAGACCCATTACCGACACGAGACCTCGGTTTAACGTCCCATCTAAAAGTCTGTTAATTTTATTAGGGTCAGACGGGGGATCGTTTATACAAATTTATTTTAGCTCGATTGCGAAACAAGTTATTTCAACTTATATAAATCACTCTCGAGACCTCATTCCTGATGGAATCTATCGCCATGAGGGAGAGAAGAGGCAACGTGGAATTTAAATGCCTTGCCTAAGGGCACAGTCGTAACGGCTCCAGTGGGGCTCGAACTCTGGACCTTTCGCACCTGAAGCGAACGCGCATCGACTGCGCTATCACGACTTCCACGGGGGATCGAACCTGCGATCCCTGGATTACCAGTCCAGCGTGTTACCACTGGACTACAGATCCGTCTGTGACCATATAGGCTGTCAAACCATCCCATATCACCACCAATATGACTGGCATAGTGTTTTTAATGATGATATAATTATGATGTTTGAGCTTATTTACTGGTAAACAATATGAGTGACCACAAAGTATTTAAACTTTCTTTATTTTACAACGATTGCGAAGCAAGTTCTAACAACTTATATTAATCACTCTCGTTGGCGCGGATGAAAGCGTATATGTGGTCATTCGTGTGGGAGGAAACCGGAGTACCCGGAGAAAACCCACCTGTCCGATCTGGCGACCACCGTAACATCTCACATACTTCACGGTCCGAGGATCGAACCCGGGTTGCATTGGTAAGAAGCAAGCACGCTAACCACTGCGCTAATCGGACAGCCATTTAAATACATGAAATGTGTAGTCTTCCTTTCTGACGATTATTCACCACACATGTTCAGTGCTTGATACTCGGCAGTTTTAAACCCATGTCTCCATTCACAGCGGCATTTGGTGTGTATTTACTATTTACCAACACCTAGAAAAAGCTGCTTGTATTTACCCTTTAATACACCGGAAGCATTCTTCAATTTATTTGTTTCCGATCTTATAAAATTATGATATAGTAGAAAGAAGTGTACTTCGTCACTCAAGTTGATTTGAATATCGAGTGCGCATTTTATTTCGTAGGCGATAAAGACTTTGATTTAAACGGTGTAATATATCTTAATGTTATTAATTGGAGTACTATAACATGACAGGGGGCTAAAGGTTTATTTCTCCATATCAAAAGAAAATGGTTATGTAGATAAATACTTTGATATATTAATTACCGCTTGTTAAACATGTAACATATGCGAGTCAAGTTAATATATGACCCCCTGTCATTGTTGAAAATGACAGCGTTTATATTATATAGTATAACATGAAACATATGTGTAGTCGATATTCAAACATTTATGTATCCCAATAAAATGCGTGAGTTCCGGGCTTGAGCTAGAAAAGGTCGGGTACTATTGAGTTTATATGTTATCACTTGTTGAACTGTGCGCACAATTCCCTGTCTAACCCTAATAAAATTAACAGTCTTTCAGATGGGACTTTAAACCGAGGTCTCGTGTCGGTGCTTTACACCCTGCACGTAAAAGAACCAGAGGAGACTCTGGAATGGGTCTCTGTCTGTATCACTGCACTATCCTCCAAAATCTAGCGACGATAAATAAACGTAAAACACACACGCTTATATGGTGGGTGGGGTAAACCTAGTTCTATACATAAAAAGACTACATCTTTCATTTCAGCAACCGAATTACCCGTGATGGAGTAAAGTAATCGTTGTAAAGTAAATAAAGTTTAAACTTTAAATGGGAGCACGATTCAAAAGAGAAATCTAAAACCATCGATTACTGCTATCACTCGAGAAATGGGCTGAAATTTGGGGCATGTAATTTAATACAATATAATTTACATTACATAGCATTCGGAGCAAATCAAGTCGTTTTTATTAACTCGACAAAACCTATACTGAAACTAGTGGATTCCAACACATAATTCGACATTCATTAAATGTATAGAATTTAATGAGATCTCTAAACACTTAGACAAACAGTATACGCTGAATATATATACAGTCAAACCTGTGTTAGTGGTCACCTCTATTAAGCAGCCAATCTGTATTAAGCAGCCAGTTTCCAGATTACAAATATGCTGTTTTATTATACATCTGACCTCTATTAAGCAGCCACCTGTGCTAAGCAGCCATTTTCTGTGACTCCCTTGATTGGCTGCTTAAGACAGGTTTGACTGTACGAACACGCTTTAAAAACGCAACAAACCAATTTTCATATTGTTTTCAAACCATAAATACAATAAAGACAACGCCCGACCCCACGTTGCACGGCTCAGCATGGATTTCCCTAACGCGAATGACATTGATGTGATGAGATGGTCACCATACAGTCCCGATCTGTTACATATTGAGCATATGTGGGAAATGCTGGACCAGCCCCTCAGGAAACGTCAACATCCGCCGTCAACCATCCCACAGTTACACCAGGCCTTGCTGGAAGAACGGCAGAATATCCCAGTAGACCACGTGAATCGCCTGATCAACTCCATGACAAGACGAGTGTGGGCTGCACTCGCTTCCAACGGTCGCCATATGCGTTATTGAGTTATGCACATTTTGCTGCAAAATGTTTTCACATCTGTGTGCGTTCGATTCCAGTAGTTAACATTGATGTGACTTCAATTTACTGGGTGTTGGTGTTTACAATCCAGAATGAAGTATATTTTCAAAAGTGCTATTTGTTTTGCCAAAATATGTCCGCGTTTTTAAAGCGTGTCAGTATATATATTATGTGCAACGTAGTGGAATGTGCATGTATCAGATGCTTAAGAGTGATATTAATCGAGTGAGTGAGTGTTGGCATTAGCTACGAGAGGGTTGTATGATCCATAGGAGCCATAATGAATTACGGTTAGCAAACAACTCACTGTTATATAATAATAATAAAGTTTTTATTTACAAAGTTGAAGATGCATAATAACAATATAACGATGTACAGCTTATTTACAGCAATCAGTGATGGCGATGTACAGCTTATTTACAATGCAGCAATCAGTGATAACGATGATGGCGATGATGACGATGATGACGATGATGGCGATGATGACGATGATGGCGATGATAACGATGGTGGCGATGATGGCGATGATGACGATGATGACGATGATGACGATGATGGCGATGATAACGATGGTGGCGATGATGGCGATGATGACGATGATGACGATGATGACGATGATGGCGATGATAACGATGGTGGCGATGATGGCGATGATGACGATGATGGAGACGACGAACAAGACGATGCAATCTTATACAGTCTACATCCGCTATGTCAAAGTCGATTATGTCGAATTATCCGGTTATCTCGAAGTCGGATCAAGGTCCCGTTTCAGTCACTATCATTTTACATATAACTGGCTCCGTTTATATCGAATTTCGTTAAGTCAAACTGCGGCTATGTAGAAGTATTTTGTTCGGTCCGACGGAATTCGACATAGCGCATGTAGACTGTTATAACAGTTAGGATTATTGAAATGTTATTATGGACCACAGGGTAATGAGGGCGGGAGATGATTTGGAGAGGTCAGCTTAATAGTTTAAAGTAGAGACATTATTTATTTTACAAGGATTGCGAAGCAAGTTCTAACATTGTGAATTATTTCGTAATACATTTGAATTTTCAGGATCATCTATTTGGAATTCATTGCCTCACTCAGTTCAAAATGCTCCAACTATCCAACAGTTCAAAATTCTCTACTTAAGGTGGAACTATAACAATTCAAACTAATCGCGTACTTCTACTGTTATTATAAACGTGTATTGCCATTGCTATATTTATTAGAATCGGAAAATTGCTGTCTTTAAGTTGATTTCATACATATTTTGAAGATACCACTACAAGTCAAATCTGCACATTGTTAGATAGATCTAGTATCATTAATTGTCTCATTCCCATTTTCTACTCTGCTAGCCAATTCCATATATCATCATATTCCATTACATATTAAATATAGTTTCTCTATTTTCCAGCTTTTACATTACTATATTATTCCAATGTGCAGTTCTCACTTATAGTGCTATCATTTGATTGCATTTTATTGTATATATGTTGAGGGCCTCGTGGTAGATTAACTTTTGTTAAATGAGTACTCTCGTTAAATAAAGTCTTTATTATTATTATTATTATTATTATTATTATTATTATAACAACTTATATTTATCACTCTCGTTAGTGCGGATGAAAGCGTAAATGTGGTCAGGCGTGTGGGAGGAAACCGGAGTACCCGGAGAAAACCCACGTGTCCGATCTGTTGACCACCGTACCATCTCACATACTTCCGGTCCGAGGATCAAATCCGGGTTACATTGGTGAACATCGAGGCGCCAACCACTGCGCCAACCACTGCGCTAATCGGACAACCGGCTTAATAATGTTGCTAGAACGTATTGCCCAAGCCAATTTGCATTTAATCATATATAATAATGTTTGATTAATATTTACAAATATGTAAAATAATAAATAAAATATAATGCATCTAATCTAAGCTTGAGGTATAGTTTATAATGTGTATTATTCTCCGAAGCATGTGCTCATTAGTTTAAGCAACAGTCATTTCTTTGAATAAACATAGCCAAGTATTTATAATATGTACATACATAGGATTGAGGAGAAAGCACTGGTGTACTGGTGCACCGGTATTATACATGAATATGTGTGGTTTATGTACATGTACATATACATGTATGAGTATATTTATATTCATATACAAATATGTGTATGTTATGCTAGAACTACTGTGTACGTACCAGTGTAATATCATTGTGAAGGCATGTACTTTATTTGCATCGTAAATTGTATGCCTTTCTCTGTAAATATCATATGTATAGATATGCACTTGACGTGCATTGTACCTATGCGTTGTATAATTGTCAAGTATAATTGTCATTTGTATTAGATTGTGTTCTTTGTAATTTAGATGTGTATGTTTATATTGTATGTGGCTCTCCCTGCAGTAGAGGAAATAAAGTTATCTATCTACATATCATTTACAGAACATACCGTTTCTAGCAGGCAACAACATTCTATAAAATGCATGTATTGAGAAACTGAATAGATTTTGAATGTAGGAAACATATATTAATTAAATGGTGGTTGTGCACGATGACGACAAAATGCGCTTGATCATCCAACTACACAGCCCCAATTGGCTATAACACTATTGTAATGGAGATATAGAAAATAAAATCAAACATTTGAGGAGAGCGAACCAGATTTAGATGACACCGGCACCTGCATGTATGGAAACTGAGTAGGTGCGTTGTGGTCACTTGTAGACCTGTGTGTGTGTTTTACGTTTATGTATCGTCGCTACCGGTTTCCCATATGAGCGACGCCTCCTGAAGAGATTAGTTATTTTAGATTTTGGAGGATAGTGCATGATACAGACAGAGACCCATTCCAGAATCTCCTCTCGTTCTTTTACGTGCACGGTGTAAAGCACCGACACGAGACCTCGGTTTAACGTCCCATCTGAAAGACTGTTAATTTTGTTAGGGTCAGATGGGGGATCGAACCTGCGATAGTCTCGCCCGAGGTTATAACACTTTACTCAGATCTCAAACTCAAGCTCAAATATTTGATTGGTTGATACCGAGTTTTACTGCCAGCTGAACCAATCAAAAGCTTGAGACTGAGTTTGAGATAGGAGAAAAATTTTATAACCTCGAGGCATGGGTGTGACAATCTATTAATAATTAGTTTAACCAAAAAGGCAGTGTTTCATTTTCAACGGTAAATTAGAAAAAGTGTTCCAAACTGCACCAACTTTATCAAATCTATTTGAAAGAAAGGAAAAATATAGAAGAAATGATTGCCTTTAGGAAGTAGAAACTTAATACTCATAACAAGAAATGGAATCAATTAATATTTGACTGAATGGAAGCGTAAAACACTCATGTAACATATTTATTTGGAGCTGAAATGATAGTCTAAACGTTATTTATTTTCCAACGATTGCGAAGCAAGTTCTAACGACTTATATTAATCACTCTCGTTGGCGCATAAAAGCGTATAATTATGTGGTTATTCGTGTTGGAGGAAACCGGAGTACGCGGAGAAAACCCACCTGTCCGATTTGGCGACCACCGTACCATCTCACATTCTTCCCGGTCCGAGGATCGAACATTGGTGATCGAGCATTGGTGAGAAGCGAGCGTGCTAACCACTGCGCTACTCGGACAGCCAACAGCGGTTTATGTCGTAAATATATTGGACTATCAGCTGTTTATTTCGTAAATATGTTTGTTTACCAGATGTTTCTTTCGTAGTATAGACTGGTTTACCTATTTTGATAGATTTCAATATTTTAAGAAACATTGCATATTGACTACTGTTTCATAGGTTTAGAACTGGTCTACAAACAGCTTAGTCCGCAAATAGATTGGTTTTATTGTTCACAAGCTTCTTTTAGTTCTATATATAGTCTGGTTTATAAACGTTTCGCCCATATGGTTCGCCGGAGACGATGGTAAATAAGCTCAATCATCATCATCGTTTCAATTTGTAAATATGTTGGGGTACGGTAAAGAAACATTTATCCAAATATCGCAATGTTGCGGCTCTCCTTTCTTGACCTTTTCTTCTTGTCTGCAAAGATAATAGAATAAGAAACCAATAAAAAATCGCATGCTTTCTCACTTCGCCCAACATTCTGACCCAGAATGAATTCTGGAGCAGTGGCACGTGTAGTTTTACCGCAGTTAGTAAGCACAATGTATGTGTGTGCGTGTGTGTGTATGTGTGTACATGTGTGTGTGTGTGTGTGTGTGTGCGTGCGTGCGTGCGTGTGTGTGCGTGTGCGTGTGCGTGTGTGTGCGTGTGTGTGTGTGCGTGCGTGTGTGTGCGCGTGTGCGTGCGCGTGTGCGCGTGTGCGCGTGTGCGCGTGTGTGTGTGCATGTGTGTGCGCGTGCGCGTGTGCGCGTGTGCGCGTGCGCGTGTATGTGTGTGTATGTGCATGTATGTATGTGTGCGTGTGGGTGTGTGTGCGTGTGTGTATGTGTGTGTATGTACATGCATGTATGTGTGCGTGTGTGTGTGTGCGTGTGTGTGTATGTGCGCGTGTGTGTATGTGCGCGTGTGTGTGTGTGTGCGTGCGTGCGTGCGTGCGTGCGTGCGTGCGTATGCGTGCGTGTGTGTGCGTATGCGTGCGTGTGTGTATGTGCGTGTGTGTATCTGCATGTATGTGTGTGTGCGTGGGTGTGTGTGTGTGTATGTGCGCGTATGTGTATGTGTGTGCGTATGTGTGTATGTATGCGTGTGTGTATGTATGTGTGTATGTGTGTGTGTGTTTGTATGTGTGTGTGTGTGTATGTGTGTGTATGTGTGTGTATGTGTGTGTATGTGTGTGCGTGCGTGTGTGCGTGTGTGTGTGTGTGTGTGTACGACAGAACAGGGGTAATCACACAAACTGTTTGCAGAATTTGGTACATTCAGTACAGGATATGCATAGTACGCATGTGCGACATTATCTTCGAGCGGTGTCATAGTACACTTTAGTTCTTTCCGAAAACAAATGTTGCTGTCTCCCTTAGTTCGATTGTGTCCCTTGTCAGAAACACTTTCGACCTCACATTTCCTTTCAAAGCAATTACCCCTGAACTTGTTTAGTGGAGACCGGCTTCACACACATCTTAAATTAGAACTTTACATTACCGCTAGCAGTAACTGTTGTCATTGATGCATTATAGAAGTGTATGTGAACATACCAGCACAAACAGGACAGCATTCACCGGACAGTCTGTATTGGTGTGTACAGTCAAGCTGCTGACATTTCTGTTTTCTACACCTGGACTGACCATTCTGAAACGTCATAATAATTATATTTATCCTAGGTTTACAGTAATTCGGGTAATGGTGTGTAATCAAGTGTTGTGTTTATATGCACGATTATTTCGTGCATTTTCGGTTAGTATAAATAGTGGAATGTAGATAGGTATCTCCATTCGAAGTCGTTTGCATTACACAATACACGTCAGTTTATTGGCCCCCACCCACCCACCCTGAAGGGAGTACGTCAGTCTCGAAAGATTAAGGTCTGTTTTTGATGAAGATATTCTCTGTTTGCAAGGGCAGCAAGTGGAGGGTATTGATCGTTGCAGATATTGGGGTACCTGGTAATTTTATTAAAATCGGAATTATATATCGACAGGTTCGACGCCCTTTACCAGGATTATCCAAGCGTTTATATCCAGTGATTGATTACAAAGAGACGAATCGTCAGAGGAATGGCATCTACATAAATGGCGGCTTAAGAAATGAATTTCTGACTTTAGCTTTATGTTTTTACTTTGTCACCTAGCTACTCTCAATTACAATGTATGTGATTTAGGTTTCTAAGACTGTTAGTTCAGACAGGTTATATTAGGTTTAATTTACGTGGCGGTACCGATTTGAGCCAAACAATTGACAGTTAACAGTTAACAGTGTTTAGCCTCTTATTTTATGATAACATTTATCGTTATACTGCCCGTTGGGAAAGTCACGCGGAAGCAAAGAAGGCCTTTTCACACTGGATAGTTGCATGGTTTCTGTCTACCTCCCCCTCCTCCTCCTCCTCCTCCTCCTCCACAAAAAAGAAATAATAGAAAAAGATGAGGAGATTATATTATATATAATATAATTAGGGGAGTGGGTTGGGGCAGCCGGCACTACAGTTTCGTATTTACGTGGCTGTCTTATATCGAGATGTATACTTTTTACACAGAGTATGGTGTACTTTACATCACACACTGATTTTATTTATGTTGTGAGGTTTGTAAGCATCAATATTCGCACATAGTTAATTTTATGGTCGCAGGTTTAAACTTGAAGAGAATGTATATACATGTATATAAAACAAAATTAACATGGTAATACAAATGGCACATCCTAAATCTTGTTTGTGATTCTTTTCCCCCTAGAATTACTTGATTATGGGATAACTGATTTATTTACGTTTGAGCGGAGTGAATTAGGGAATAAAATAGGATAGGCTAGGCTAGGCTATGTTAGGTTAGGATAGGCGGGGCTAGGCTAGGATAGGCTATGTTAGGTTAGGTTAGGCTAGGCTGGGCTAGGTTAGGCTAGGTTATGTTAGGCTGGGCTAGGCTATGTTAGGCTAGGTTAGGTTAGGCTATGTTAGGTTAGATTAGGTTAGGCTAGGTTATGTTAGGTTAAGCTAGGTTATGCTAGGTTAGGCTATGTTAGGTTAGGCTAGGCTAGGCTAGGCTGGGCTAGGTTAGGCTAGGTTAGGTTAGGCTAGGTTAGGCTAGGTTAGGTTAGGCTGGGTTAGATTAGGTTAGGCTAGGTTAGGTTAGGTTAGGCTGGGTTAGGTTAGGCTAGGTTAGATTAGGTTGGGCTAGATTAGGTTAGGCTGGGTTAGGTTAGGCTAGGCTAGGTTAGGATAGGCTATGTTAGGTTAGGCTAGGTTAGGTTAGGTTAGGCTGGGTTAGGATATGTTATGTTAGGTTAGGCTGGGCTATGTTAGGTTAGGCTGGGTTAGGATAGGTTATGTTAGGTTAGGCTGGGTTAGGATAATTTAGGTTAGGCTGGGTTAGGATAGGTTAGGTTAGGCTGGGTTAGGATAGGTTATACTAGGTTAGGCTGGGTTAGGATAGGTTAGGTTAGGTTAGGCTGGGTTAGGATAGGTTACGTTAAGTTAGGCTGGGTTAGGATAGGTAATGTTAGGTTAGGATAGGTTATGTTAGGTTAGGCTGGGTTAGGATAGGTTATGTTAGGTTAGGCTGGGTTAGGATAGGTTATGTTAGGTTAGGCTGGGTTAGGATAGGTTATGTTAGGCTAGGCTGGGTTATGTTAGGTTAGGCTAGGCTGGGTTATGTTAGGTTAGGTTAGGCTGGGTTATGTTAGGTTAGGCTGGGTTAGAATAGGTTATGTTAGGTTAGGCTGGGTTAGGATAGGTTATGTTAGGTTAGGCTGGGTTAGGATAGGTTATGTTAGGTTAGGCTGGGTTAGGATAGGTTATGTTAGGTTAGGCTGGGTTAGGATAGGTTATGTTAGGCTAGGCTGGGTTATGTTAGGTTAGGCTAGGCTGGGTTATGTTAGGTTAGGCTAGGCTGGGTTATGTTCGGTTAGGCTAGGCTGGGTTATGTTAGGTTAGGCTGGGTTAGGCTGGGTTATGTTAGGTTAGGCTAGGCTGGGTTATGTTAGGTTAGGCTAGGCTGGGTTATGTTAGGTTAGGCTAGGCTGGGTTATGTTAGGTTAGGCTGAGTTATGTTAGGTTAGGCTAGGCCGGGTTATGTTAGGCTAGACTGGGTTATGTTAGGTTAGGCCAGGCTGGGATATGTTAGGTTAGATTAGGTTAGGATAGATTAGGTTAGGCTAGATTAGGTTAGGCTAGGATAGCCTAGGTTAGGTTATGTTATGTTAGGTTAGGTTATGTTAGGTTAGGCTAGGCTAAGGCTAAGCTAGGCTAGCATTCACATAGAACGATGTGGAAAATTGGCCAATGCTTAAAAAATATTTATTTTATGTTTTCCAATGAAATATAGAAGTTTATCAATGGGGTAACATGTACCATGTATTAATTGTATTAATTATGGCTGCTTTTCGCTGATACTGCTACTGCTACTTGAACACATTATACCGGAACTATTTCTTATTACGAACGTCCACACTAACATAAGTGGTTGTGCGGTTGTGTATTGGAGTGCAATGAGGCTCCCGAAAGGGCAGTAAGAGGAATACAATTTGAAAACAGACAGATATTATATTAGCTAACATCATTGGAAATCATAAAGGAAAACGATTTTTGTTTATATAACGCCACTCGTGGAAATAAAATCCTATCTTACACTAATAACCACAAATATCCGCTATTTCTAAATGCGACTTTCTAGCATCTCATATGGCAGACGCCACTCGACATAATTAACAAAATGTTGATCTCGTCTATACAGTTTCGATGCATTTACGCTATTTGATATAGAAATTTAAATGGCATAGCTTTAACTAATATTCCCTTGAAAGTATAGAGTAATTGTAAAGTCGGGGACAATAATTTCTAGCGACATCTAGCGACAACTAGCGTCATCTAGCGACATCTAGCGTCATCTAGCGACATCTAGCGTCATCTAGCGACATCTAGCGTCATCTAGCGACATCTAGCGTCATCTAGCGACATCTAGTGGCATCTAGCGACATCTAGCGTCATCTAGCGACATCTAGCGTCATCTAGCGACATCTAGTGGCATCTAGCGACATCTAGCATCTGCTTATTATTAAACTAAACGTAATTGAGCGTTTAATAATTATTATTAAACTTCACGTCGGATAACATCGCTTCTCATAACCGTTGTGGTTAAGGCGTCCGCCTACGGAGCGGCAGGTCGAAGGTTCGAATCTCATCAGGGGTTCGTTCTCATATGGCCGGTTCGTGAGCCGCCATCTAGTTAAATAATGGTTACCGATTGCCTATCAGCCTGGCAGACACGCATAGTATTCGGGAAGTAGGCCTACTGATGTTGATAAAAAGAGGTGTCTCATAATACACTGACCATCTTAACATTAACACAACATGTGTTCATTTTAAGTGAATGATTCACTTGTATTTCACTCGTACACATAGAACTTCAACTTCTTACTGCCGAAGCTAAAGGGTTAGGGTAGCGCAGTGGTAGAGCAGTGGTAGCGCAGTGATGGCGCGGTGATAGCGCAGTGGTAATGCGTTTGCTTCAGGTGCGATAGCGCAGTGGTAGAGCAGTGGTAGAGCAGTGGTAGAGCAGTGGTAACGCAGTGGTAGGGCGTTTGCTTCAGGTGCGATAGCGCAGTGGTAGAGCAGTGGTAGAGCAGTGGTAACGCAGTGGTAGCGTGTTTGCTTCGGGTGCGGAAAGTCTGCATTTCGAGCCCCACTGGAGCAGTTACGATTGTGTCCTTAGGGAAAAGCAATTTAAATTCCACGTTGTCTCTTCTCTCTCCCTCATGGCGATGGATTCCATCAGGAATCATGTATCGAGCGTGATTAATATAAGTTGCAAGAATTTGTTTCGCAATCTAGCTAAAATAAATTGGTATAAACTGAAAGCATTGTAATACAATGTGAATCATTTATCATACACGACAAGACAAACCTTGCAGGAGCATGTGTAACATTTCATTTCCCCAAATGGTTGGAGGACAGGATGCCATTTGTCACCATGTTGATGCATACTTCCGTCAAATGTACAGCCTGCAATTACATCGGACTATGTGTAACATTCACGTGGTGTCGTTTCGTATACTTGCATTGTATTTACTGGTTGAAGCTGAATATATTGAAATACGTGTCATGTTATAGTGTCATGTTATAATGTCATGTTATAGTGTCGTGTTATAGTGTCGTGCTATAGTGGCATGTTATAGTGTCATGTTATGTTATATTGTCATGTTATATTGTCATGTTATAGTGTCATGTTATCGTGTCATGTTATAGTGTCATGTTATAGTGTCATGTTATGTTATATTGTCATGTTATAGTGTCATGTTATATTGTCATGTTATAGTGTCATGTTATAGTGTCATGTTATGTTATAGTGTCATGTTATAGTGTCATGTTATGTTAT
This sequence comes from Archivesica marissinica, assembly GCA_014843695.1. NCBI lineage: Eukaryota > Metazoa > Mollusca > Bivalvia > Venerida > Vesicomyidae > Archivesica > Archivesica marissinica. Next base: position 61,283,859 of record CM026401.1, read on the forward strand.
AGTGTCATGTTATAGTGTCATGTTATAGTGTCATGTTATATTGTCATGTTATAGTGTCATGTTATAGTGTCATGTTATAGTGTCATGTTATAGTGTCATGTTATAGTGTCATGCTATGTTATATTGTCATGTTATAGTGTCATGTTATAGTGTCATATTATATTGTCATGTTATAGTGTCATGTTATAGTGTCATGTTATAGTGTCATGTTATAGTGTCATGTTATAGTGTCATGGTATAGTGTCATGCTATAGTGTCATGTTATGTTATAGTGTCATGCTATAATGTCATGTTATGTTATATTGTCATGTTATAGTGTCATGTTATAGTGTCATGTTATAGTGTCATGTTATAGTGTCATGTATAGTGTCATGCTATAGTGTCATGTTATATTGTCATGTTATAGTGTCATGTTATAGTGTCATGTTATAGTGTCATGCTATAGCGACATGCTATAGTGTCATGTTATAGTGTCATGTTATAGTGTCATGTTATAGTGTCATGTTATAGTGTCATGTTATAGTGTCATGTTATAGTGTCATGTTATAGTGTCATGTTATAGTGTCATGCTATAGTGTCATGTTATAGTGTCATGTTATAGTGTCATGTTATAGTGTCATGCTATAGTGTCATGTTATGTTATAGTGTCATGTTATAGTGTCATGTTATGTTATATTGTCATGTTATAGTGTCATATTATATTGTCATGTTATAGTGTCATGTTATAGTGTCATGTTATATTGTCATGTTATAGTGTCATGTTATAGTGTCATGTTATGTTATATTGTTATGTTATATTGTCATGTTATAGTGTCATGTTATAGTGTCATATTATATTGTCATGTTATATTGTCATGTTATAGTGTCATGTTATGTTATATTGTCATGTTATAGTGTCATGTTATAGTGCCATGCTATAGTGTCATGTTATAGTGTCATGTTATAGTGTCATGTTATAGTGTCATGTTATAGTGTCATGTTAAAGTGTCATGCTATAGTGTCGTGTTATAGTGTCATGTTATAGTGTCATGTTATAGTGTCATGTTATAGTGTCATGTTATAGTGTTATGTTATAGTGTCATGTTATAGTATCATGTTATATTGTCATGTTATAGTGTCATGTTATAGTGTCGTGTTATAGTGTCATGCTATAGTGTCATGTTATAGTGCCATGTTATAGTGTCATGTTATAATGTCATGTTATAGTTCCATGCTATAGTGTCATGTTATAGTGTCATGTTATAGTGTCATGTTATAGTGTCATGTGATAGTGTCATGTTATAGTGTCATATTATAGTGTCGTGTTATAGTGTCATGTTATAGTGTCATGCTATAGTGTCATGTTATAGTGTTATGTTATAGTGTCGTGTTATAGTGCCATGTTATAGTGCCATGTTATAGTGTCATGTTATAGTGTCATGTTATAGTGTCATGTTATAGTGTCATGTTATAGTGTCATGTTATAGTTCCATGCTATAGTGTCATGTTATAGTGTCAAGTTATAGTGTCATGTTATAGTGTCATGCTATAGTGTCATGCTATAGTGTCATGTTATAGTGTCGTGTTATAATGTCATGTTATAGTGTCATGTTATAGTGTCATGTTATAGTGTCATGTTATAGTGTCATGTTATGGTGTCATGTTATAGTGTCATGTTATAGTGTCGTGTTATAGTGTCATGTTATAGTGTCATGTTATAGTGTCATGTTATAGTGTCATGTAATAGTGTCATGTTATAGTGTCGTGTTATAGTTCCATGCTATAGTGTCGTGTTATAGTTCCATGCTATAGTGTCATATTATAGTGTCATGTTATAGTGCCATGCTATAGTGTCGTGTTATAGTGTCATGCTATAGTGTCATGTTATAGTGTCATGTTATAGTGTCATGTTATAGTGTCATGCTATAGTGTCATGCTATAGTTCCATGCTATAGTGTCATGTTATAGTGTCATGTTATAGTTTCATGTTATAGTGTCATGTTATAGTGTCATGTTATAGTGTCATGCTATAGTGTCATGTTATAGTGTCATGTTATATTGTCATGTTATAGTGTCATGTTATAGTGTCATGTTATAGTGTCGTGTTATAGTGTCGTGTTATAGTGTCGTGTTATAGTGTCATGCTATAGTGTCATGCTATAGTGTCATGCTATAATATTTCTATGGAATAAATGACAACCTTTTAAAATGGATATCAAATTATCTGTCTAACAGATCACAAAGGGTCTTTGTAGGTCCTTCTTTTTCAGATACCAAAACCGTTAAAGCTGGCGTTCCCCAGTGATCAGTTTTAGGACCTCTATTGTTTTTTATTTATGTTAATGATATCACTGATTCATTACTTAGTACAACAAGGCTTTTTGCAGATGACAGATCCCTTGCAGTTTCTTCTTCCAATACACGCCATATTGAAACAACACTCAATCATGATTTGAAAATAATCTCAGACTGGTCCAAACGCTGGCTAGTAAATTGTAACTCGTCCAAAACCGAAGTCATATTCTTTTCTCTTGGTCATAATAATGATCGACCAAATCTTATTTTTGAAAATACTGAGCTGGGATTTGTTGACAATCACAAGCATATTGGGTTAACTTTAAGTAATGATGGGTCTTGGCACAAACATATAAACAACATAATGAAATCGGATTCCAAAGTACTCGGATCAATGAGAATGCTAAAATTTAAGCTAAATCGCTCTTCACTAAATCAAATATACATTTCATATTTACGACCTTTATTAGAATATTCATCGGTGGTTTGGGACAATTGCACACAATACGAAAAGGAAACACTTGAAAAATTGCAGTACGAAGCAGCCAGAATTGTAACAGGCCTAACGAGATCAGTGTCAATTAACAGGCAACTAACAGCAATAGGGTGGGTGTCTTTAGCGGATAGGCGCAGTATGCAAAAACTAATATTAATATATCGTAATAAACACAGTATACTGCCTTCTTATCTAAACGATATAATCCCGACAACTGTTGATGAAACTAATCCATATCATTTACGTAATAGAAATAATTATATAACTCTGCCAAGGCGTCTTCAAATATATGCTCATTCAACTATTCCCTCCTCTCTAGACATATGGAATAAGCTAGATAATTCTATCCGTGACACTAACACTCTAAGTGAGTTTAAAAGCAAGCTGAAACAAATCTACAAAGGTGCTATCGTACCCGAATTCTACACCACCGGGGAAAGATCTTCATCTGTCCAACAAGCGCGAATACGTAACGCATGCAGTAACTTGAATGCTCATCTACATGTCAATTTCCTTCGTGATAATCCTAACTGCGAATGTGGCCATTGTATCGAAGACCCCGAGCACTACTTTTTTAGATGCAACAAATACAGATTAGAGCGTATACATCTTTTCAGAAATACTCGTAGATTTCATCCAATAAGTACAAAAAAGATTTTAGTTGGAATTGAACAATTGTCTATCTCAGAAAATAATAAATTGTTTATAGAGGTTCAAAGATTTATTAAAGCGACTCGACGATTCGCATAATATCAATTATTTGTCCTTCTTTTTGTCTGGTAAGCATGGAGTGGGGAGAGCTAATCTTTGGGGTTGGGGTGGGGTGTATGCACTATCTCTTAGTATTAATTCTTAAGCTCATATTCAAGTCATAAACTAACTGTACGTTTTTCCATTTCTTTGTGTCATTTTTTTCCTTTCGCATATGATATATTAATTAACAAATATTAACCACGAAACTAAATTTTATGTGTTCCTTTTCTGCATCAGATCATACAATACAGAAATTGTTCATCCAACATTGTTTATTTAGTTCGAAGTGACGGGGAGGGCTGTAAATAATGTTGTTATGACTTGTAGCCCAACCCATTTGCTTTTTTCCCCTTGACAAAACAAATGTAACGTATACTGCAATCATATAATTACATATTAATCTCTGATTTGTTCTTAGAATTGTATGTATATATGTAATGTATTGTATGGAAAAAAATGCAATAAAATATTATTAACATTAACATAGTATTCCTCAATGATTTTATAGATTTGTTAGTTTAAACTTTTATTTATTTTACAACGATTGCGAAGCAAGTTTTAACAGCTTATATTAATCACTCTCGTTGGCGCGGATGAAAGCGTAAATGTGGTCATCAAATTAAGTATGCAGGTATCCCTAATAATGCTGATTACTGGTAGGTTTTTGTGTACCTAATTATATCGGACATGTGGGTTTTCTCCGGGTACTAGTTAATTGTTAAAAACTTGCTTCGCAATAAATAATGAATAATAAATAAAGGCTAAAAAAAAAAAAGTTAAAAAAAATAATTAAAAAATTGGTCCGGTTCAAATACGCTTGACAATTATGATCGTACATACGGACAAACCCATGCGACACTCGAACAAACAATCACACTAGGCTAATGTTATATATCATTGGTAATACCTCGTTTTACTTTAGTCTGGTCTGTCAAGAAGATATGTGTGCGTCTAATCGCAGCCTCATTGGTTCCTGAAAATACATAACGTTCACATTGCTCCTGCTAACAAAAGTGTTAAATTAAACTCATTCACACACCCGAGTAATTAACAACTGGAATGAGCTACCAGACCACATACTAGCAAGTGCTAAGCATGCACTAAGAATACAGCTTCAGGCTGAACATTTGGGCACCTGTGCGGTTTCGACACCAGTGATGTATACTAATATTATACCGGAAGCTAATAACGACAAGACAACGTGGGAGACAACAAGCCGTCGGAGGGTTCCTACTTTTCACTATCATCGAAAGGTAGACCAACACGGTACGGTATCCTATCTTGTCTGTTTAGCATCCAATAAACGTATTTCAGAAAATGCTTACCTCTGCAAACTTGGCAACAATCGTCTGTATTTATTCGTACTTGCTCGTATTTCGGACAAGACAATTCTGGACAAGCGACTCTAGTACAATTTACCTCTAACGTTGATTGCTGTGAAATACAAGAACAAGAACTTGTTTGAAAACAACATTTGAATGAACTTTGGGTAAATTGCACAATTGACAAACTTGAGTTATGTCCAGCAATCACTGTATAGAACCTGCATATACTTACTACACAGTTGCAAAGGGCACATTTTGAGTATCCGAAGGGCGGTATATAGGGGTGCCAGTATGTCCCTACAGGGTGCCACCGTTTGTCGCCCTCGAAATAACAACTCCCTAGATGCTTCCTTTCTGTATCATTGTCATCTACAATTAAATTCAAAGCAATTTGTGGTTTAGTTTATTAAACTATTTTAATTCGATAGCTAGACAAGTTCTTTCTTTGGTTGGGTTTTACGCCTTTGTCAGCACCATTTTGGACTATATAGCCGACTGGAAGTGTACCTAATAAGGCCTTTCCTGGGCAGACCCCAGCGGTTAACCAGTACTGTGTGCACCAAACTCGTAAGAAACTGCCAGCGCTTTCATATAAAGAGACACGGCCTGAACCAGTGACCATCAGTGATGATATGTTACAGTGGTATACAAGTTAGCGACCTTAACCACTGGACCACGAGGGCGGACCCATGACCATCAGTGATGATATGTTACAGTGGTATACAAGTTAGCGACATTTACCACTCGAACACGGATATCTTCTTCTTCTCCAGTAATTGCAGACCCTTAGAATAGTATACTCGCAAACAATACATGTGGGTGAACGCTTTTGCTTGATTGATACGCCAATTACGCCATTGTGATATGTGTACATGTATGTTTATACAAATTTATTTTAGCTCGATTGCGAACCAGGTTCTTGCAACTTATATTAATCACTCTTGAGACCTCATTCCTGATGGAATCCATCGCCACGAGGGAGAGAGAAGAGGCAATGTGGAATTTAAATGAGTTGCCTAAATCGTAACGGCCCCAGCAAGGCTCGAACTCGGTGTCTTTCGCACCTGAAGTGAACGCGCTACCACTGCACTATCACGACGTACACATGTATGTACTGAGTAAGCCGATAACATACATGTTAATATGAACCTCAATGAGTGTACGTAAATTCAATTTCGTGTAGTCCAATCTTACAAGCTACTATAAGACAATACCGTTCCTGTGGTCATACATCATTTTGATACTTTGTAGAAGTTCGAAAGCTATATCTAGAAGTATTACTTGTTTTGCCCAAACAATGACAGCGGCAACTCTGGTTGTCATGACTATCATGTACGTAATGTGTACTCACCATCACACACGTGACAACATTCTCTGTCTCTTTTGATTGGATACCGGCATGGTGTAGGCGGACATAGCACCTCGTCACAGAAGACATTGCCCCTCTACAAAACAATATACATTTAATATATAGCTGATAGGTATTAATATGAATCCGTATTTATATTAAGTAAAATCAACACGTCTAATTGGTGTAACATTATACTCACATATTTTATATGTATTACATAATTCGGATAATAATGATTTCGGATATCGTACAAGTATTTAATTCGTGTATATATGATACCTATGAGATTAAGCAGTAGTACTTACATCACACCTGCACGTCATACATGCGTTGTCGGCGTTAGGCAACCACGACTGCGCATGTGCATAGAATGTTCCATCATAATAACATCTGTAGGTGTCACGGCCATCTATTTCTAGACCATTTCCGTGTGCAGAATGGGTTGAATCTGGTGTAGTTGGCGCATGCTGAGTCATCCAACACTTGTTTCCGATGCGTATCTAAAAGGTAATGTTTGTGTTTTGTCGTTTATTTATCGTCGCTACCGGTCGGTACCGGTTGGCCGCATGAGCGATGTATGAGGAGCTATGTATTCTCGGTTGTGAGGGATAGTGTACTAGTAGAGACAGACCCCCTCTCCAGAGCCTGCTCTTGTTGATTTTACGTGGACGGTGTACAGACACCGACCTGAGACCTCCGCTTATCCGAAACCAAATGCTAGTAACCATTCTAACATGACTAGGTATTTTGTTCCTATATTTCCTAAAGTAAAATGCATGTTTATACATTTGTTCATATCTGAAATAGGTTGTGTACGAGCCGTCATTGATCCGAATCATTAACCCCCAGCATGCTTAGTAGGAACAACGTGTACAGTCCGGAAGTGTTTCTTTTTTATTCCGCTCGACGCAAAACTACAACCATCACTATTCATAGCCACATTGAACATAATCAACTTTCATACGTTTTTAATGTTCGTGGAGCGCTCGTTCGACAGAAATATTCGTTTATTTATATTTCGTTCTGTATCTCTTGTCATTTACGCCATGCAAGGGGGACAACTTCCGCTGCCATATGGTATTAACAAACGCAACGATTGGCTAAGTGCGACCGCAGCATTCCGGTCACGTAATGATGGAGTTGAGTGTCCAATGAGCGACCTCCTTGCATACAGGTTTTTCATTCTAATAATGTGATATGCACGGAAGTACGATGAAAACGATATAAAACAATCGATAAACTTTTCTTCAGCGAGCTAGGAGATCAAACCACAAAGTAAAAAATGTATTTAATTTGATGAAGTTCAATATGTCTGTAAAAAGTGAGTGGTAACGGTGCTCTCCGCAATAGAGTTTCCCCCTAGCGCGTATTTGTCGGAATTCATAACAGTTGGCAGCCACCATTTGTTGCCATATTGGAAAATAATTCTGCTTGTATCTTGAAGTGACACTAGAACACAGTTTACTGTTATTCTTGCATACA
>CM026401.1:61296539-61317528 GCA_014843695.1 Archivesica marissinica
GTTTCTTCTGAGTTACGTTTTTATCTTAGCTATGCTAGTTTTGTTAAATCCGCTATTGGTTATTACCTAATCGATGTGGTGATCTTCTCTCCACCACAACATACTGATGTTCCAGTGCTTTTAATCAGAACAACATTATTGTTGGCCAGAAACGGAACAAGAAGCAATAACTTCTGGTTGACCGGAAGTAACGCTGTAGACCAATGATACACAACACGTTTACTTCCGGTTGCCCAGAGATCGTTTACACCTCTGACATGACCTGATCATGATTTTATTCCTTCTAGGATATTAAACAAATCTCAAGTACAACAGCGATCGATCCTTGTTTCGGACATCTCTACATATCTATATCTTTATTTTAGTTTATACAAATTTATTTTAGCTCGATTGCGAAACAAGTTCTAACAACTTATTTTAATCACTCTCGAGACCTCATTTCTGATGGAATCCATCGCCACGAGAAGAGGAAACGTGGAATTTAAATGCCTTGCCTAAGGGAACAATCGTAACGGCTCCAACTGGCTCGAACTCCGGACCTTTCGCACCTGAAGCGAACTCGCATCCACTGCGTTATCACTACTTCCACTATATTTATTGTATGCATATGTGTTTGTTTTGTGTATAATAATAATAACATATATATTACAGTCTCCCTGGTCTAGTGGTTAAGGTGTCCGACTACGGAGCGGGATGTTGATGGTTCAAACCCTCGTTCTGATATGGCCGGTTGGTGAGCCGTCAGCTAGTTAAAGATATAGGCGTGTACGTCGCGTTTACGGCAATTGGACAACTTGAAGCGGGCCGACACTTCTGAAAGCATCGTAACGGCACAGTCAATTTACAATGTCGACGTATTCGATGTGTCTGCTCTAGCAGATACCACATCCCTGCTGTAACATTCGCCAATCATATGGGAACCAATTATTTTTCCAGAATTTCATCTACGTAAATAGATTGACCTGGTCATTTCTGGGTTCCAGCTCAAGTCTGTATTTCTATGCGCACACCAGTGAAAGCTTGGAATTAGTTCCCTAAAAACAATTGGACAATTTTAATACCTATAATACGAATACATAGCAGTAATTCTTATCACATAGCTTCCCATTCGTCCAGAAAACAAAATCCTCTATTTAGCAAACAATGTATATCTCAATACAATATGATTAAGCTAAGCATTAACTGAACGTTATATGTGACTACACGTGACTCGTCACATTTCCTGCCAATACAGAAAAATCTTTCCATTTGATTCAGCACTTTAAACGCCGCTGTAATGCTGCTTTATATAACTCACCGTTATATGTGACGATATGTGACTCGTCACATTTCCTGCCAATACAGAAAAATCTTTCCATTTCATTCTGCTCTTTAAACGCCGCTGTAATGCTGTCGTAATGGAAGCTCCATTAGAGTCATTGTATGAAACCTGAGAAGTGATCAAAATAGTTGTATACAAATTGAAGAACTAGAGAATGCACAAATTGACCAACGAGCAGACATATAAGTGCCATAAAGACGTACCGACATCAGTTGGTGTTACATACAGACGGATCTGTGGACTACAGTGGTACCACGCTGGACTGGTAATCCAGGGATCGCAGGTTCGATCCCCCGTCTGACCCTAATAAAATTAACAGTCTTTCAGATGGGACGTTAAACCGAGGTCTCGTGTCGGTGCTGTACACCGTACACGTAAAAGAACCAGAGGAGACTCTGGACTGGGTCTCTGTCTGTATCGTTGCACTATCTCCAAAAATCTAAAATTACTAATCTCTTCAGGAGGCGTCGGTCATATGGGCAACCGGTAGCGACGATAACTAAACGTAAAACACACATTGGTGTTAGACTACGTTCTAATGACGTAAACTATACATTTCTTTTGTTAGTTCCGTATTAATGCGATCACGTCGATATGCATTGAAGATTATTTTTATTTCAGCGAAACAAAGGTCCCCCTCCACGGCGCTTCATTCATTTAGATGCTGGTCATGATATGTATATGAGGTCCGGATATAACGTTGCTTTATTGGTGGATTAGTTTAAACGTTATTTATTTTATAACGATTGCGAAACAAGTTTTAACAACTTATAATTATTAATCACGCTCGTTGGAGCGGATGAAAGCGTATATGTGGTCATTCTTGTGGGAGGAAACAGGAGTACCCGGAGAAAACCCACTTGTCCGATCTGGCGACCATCGTACCATCTCACATATTTCCCGATCCGAGGATCGAACCCGGTTTGCACTGGTGAGAAGCGAGCGCGCTAACCACTGCGCTAATCGGACAGCCAAATGTTTTGTATTGGCATGTATATGTAAAAAGGACTCGAGCAATAAATTATGTTTAAAACTAAATTACCTTGGCTAAGTACATTTTGTATACAATAATTTGGGAATAAATGGCTTACAAGTGTATGCAAGTACGCAGGAACTGTTCACATGATGTCCTGGAAATGCACACTGTGTAATATAATATACTTACATAATTTATTCTAAATAGGCCAACAATTGTGATTCAATATTGCACGAAGAGATAGCGTGCAATCCAAATTCACATGCCAAATACTCTGTTTCAGTCCGTGAGAATGCAGGAATGGATACTGGCATCACGGCTCTCCCCACCCACTTCAGACTGATATTGTATAATTATGCTATCTAACAGTATTGCACTGGTACGTATATACCTTGTAGTGTAAAACCCCGTCTTCGTCCAGTGACAACAACACAAATCCTGCAGTATCGTCACGTGTACTTTTATATACTCCAATCAAATCTGCAGTTGAAAGCGGAAGTCCAAATAAGGTTTGTTAAGAATAAAACATGTTAATCTATGTGCTTTCTAGAAAAATGAAAAGGTGGTCTCTTAAACTCTTTCAACGCCGTATAAATTCAAAGCATGTGCACACAACATAGATCCAGATCATCCGCGGCGTTGGTATGTTGTTTGCTATTCGGACAGGTGCTTCAGCTCCACTGTCTGAAGAGCAATCAGCATATATCCTTCTGTTCGGTGTGATCGCGTTCTTTTGCAAAGTCACTTGTATGCGACATTGGCGGTGAAAGAGTTATAAGACGTGGTCCCTTAATGCAAATGGTCTCTTAATACAAATGGTCCCTTAATACAAATGGTCCCTTAATACAACTGGTCACTTAATAACATAATGTTTATTGGCATTAAACATAAGCACATTTATAGCCACACATGATGAAGTTTGACAAATAGTGAAATACATGATACAGTTTTCTGAGAAGTTTGACAAATAGTGAAATACATGATACAGTTTTCTGAGAAGTTTGACAAATAGTGAAATACATGATACAGTTTTCTGAGAAGTTTGACAAATAGTGAAATACATGATACAGTTTTCTGAGAAGTTTGACAAATAGTGAAATACATGATACAGTTTTCTGAGAAGTTTGACAAATAGTGAAATACATGATACAGTTTTCTGAGAAGTTTGACAAATAGTGAAATACATGATACAGTTTTCTGAGAAGTTTGACAAATAGTGAAATACATGATACAGTTTTCTGAGAAGTTTGACAAATAGTGAAATACATGATACAGTTTTCTGAGAAGTTTGACAAATAGTGAAATACATGATACAGTTTTCTGAGAAGTTTGACAAATAGTGAAATACATGATACAGTTTTCTGAGAAGCTTGACAAATAGTGAAATACATGATACAGTTTTCTGAGAAGTTTGACAAATAGTGAAATATGATACAGTTTTCTGAGAAGTTTGACAAATAGTGAAATACATGATACAGTTTTCTGAGAAGTTTGACAAATAGTGAAATACATGATACAGTTTTCTGAGAAGCTTGACAAATAGTGAAATACATGATACAGTTTTCTGAGAAGCTTGACAAATAGTGAAATACATGATACAGTTTTCTGAGAAGTTTGACAAATAGTGAAATACATGATACAGTTTTCTGAGAAGTTTGAAAAATAGTGAAATACATGATACAGTTTTCTGAGAAGTTTGACAATTAGTGAAATACATGATACAGTTTTCTGAGAAGCTTGACAAATAGTGAAATACATGATACAGTTTTCTGAGAAGTTTGAATATATCAGTTAACAATTAATTGATAAAAAAGTACAATAAGTGACACATTATTGCACTTTTCGTATTGTTATGTATTACCTAGATGTTTTCTTAATCGAAAAGCAAAACAGAAATATTTCGCGAGATTGTTAACATTGTTTACGGGTTTATTTGACATTAGGTTTTCGTATTTGTATATATTTGGCCATCTACACTAGACGTGGTCTATTATTACAACATGTCTCAGAGTAGTCGTGTTCTTTTGAGCAATATTGACTGTATTTCATTCAATTTGCATATACATGTATGCTAATTGTAATATATGATCGAATTCAATAAGATATAATCAATAACTCACCAGCTCGGAGAAGTCTTGGCCGAAGCACTCCTATCACTGTATCCCCCGAACGTGACGTCACCCGTACGTGTAATCTTCCGCGAGCTATTTGTTTTGACATCTTGCTGTCTACTCTTACTCTTCCAACAAGTTGATGTTTCTGAAATGGCGTGGAAAAACTGACACTTTGATACCATATACGTGACGCCTACCGAGAAAATGGGTCAAATGAGAAATTACTGGTGTTAAGGTTGATAAAAACTCCATGTTTGTATGTGTGTACTTTGAATGAATAATTCTAGTTGATGCAAATTTATTTTAGCTCGATTGAGAACAAGTTCATTCAAGTTATATTAATCTATCTCGAGACCTCATTCCTGATGGAATCCATCGCCACGAGGGAGAGAGAAGAGGCAACGTGGAATTTAAATGCATTGCCTAAGTGTACAATCTTAACGGTTCCAGCTGGGCGCGATCACCGGGCATTTCGCACCTCAAGCGAACGCGCTACGACTGCGCTATCACGACGTACACTGTTTTCAAATTATATTTATTAAAGCTACATAAATCAGAAAAATGAACACACAATTAAATTCATACACAGAATGAGGCACAACTTTCCATATTAGGTAAAAGGACGGACTCACTCTCTCATTTGCATCTTATCTGAACATTTGAATTACCCAATTCATACCTAGTGTATATATATTAGTTTAGTTAATTCAGATTGGCTGGTCCCGACTAGTGGTCAGACGAATATTCACAAGGCATAGACTATTTTTGAAAACATGTATCGATTTAGTAATGGTTGTTTCGAGTCTACTTCACAAGTGTTCATATTCTAAGCTTAATCTTGATTTATTTTACAACGATTGCGAAGCAAGTTTTCACAACTTATATTAATCACTCTCGTTGGCGCGGATGAAAGCGTATAAGTTGTCATTCGTGTGGGAGGAAACCGTAGTACCCGAAGAAAACCCACATGTCCGATCTGGCGACCACCGTACCATCTCCCATACTTACCGGTCCGAGGATCGAACCCGGATTGCATTTGTGAGAAGCGAGCGTGCTAACAACTGCGCTAATCGGACAGCCAGAATAGTTCAAAGTTCATATTCTAATTTCAATAAAATACAAATAATAGGTCACAAAGACAGGTTAACCGGAACAAGCTATATACAGAAAGAAACTATCTTAACTGATAGCATGATGTAGAGGATATTTGTGTTTATTAGTGTAAAATAGGATTTTATTTCATCCAATGATCGCCGACATTTGTATCTCCACGCCTGACGTTACACAAATACGCACGCACGCACGCACGCACGCACGCACGCACGCACGCACACACACACACATCGTCCTTTTCTTATGATTTCCAATGATTTTGGCTAATATAATATTTCTTGTCAAATTTTATTAATTTCAACTACCTCTGCCGGGAGCATCATTTCACTACAATACGCAGCCGCACAACCACGTATGTTAGTGGTAATAAGACATGTGTCGGTCTACTTTTCAAGTTAGTTTCTGTTTGCTGGCAAAATTATAAACTACAGACAAAAGAAATTCATTAGAATACATTACTTTATAATTAACTGTTCTTGATTGTCAGAAAATAGCTAAAATACACCCAACCGCGGAGGAATACGCGGAGGAATACGCGGAGGAATACGAAACTCAGGCAGTGATAGAGAAAATGCCGTCTTTCACTATTTGAAAAGAAAGATAGCATTTTCTTTCACTTGAAAACTGTCTTTCATTGGAAAGCATAAAAGAAAATTACATATGATAAAATGATATTTTGAATCGCAAAATGTAGATCATCTTGCTAACAAGAAACCGTTAACGCATGCAATAAATTTTACGCATGACGTCAGATAGTGTACAATCTAATTTACTTGGTTTCCTGCATCCTTCGATTTTCATGATGGCAACCCTGAGAATTTGCCAGACAGAAGGGGGATCATTTATAGAGCAATCTATCAACCAATCAGCAATCAGTTAATGTATGTCATGTTAGGCTGTTCTCACGATATCAGACAGTAACCCGATAATAACAACATTACTGTCACCGCAGACATTATTATTATGAAGGTAGTCATTGGTGTAGAATGAAAACTGTCTGTGGCCTCGTGCTGCGAAGCAACTTAAGGAATATATTACCTCGTGTTCAGTCGTTAATGCTGCCATTGTCTCGCGTACTGTCTCCATAAAGTCATATTAACCTTTTGATATAAACTTATATTATGACGTACTAGACGTTAAGTAGTGAGTGTGAAGGCATCGGCTATATTTAAACAATCCAGGCCCTTAGGCAGGAATGTGTGTAGGGGGTGTGTAATAAATCGAAGGACCGGGTTGCTAGGGCGTCCGGTGGCATACCTCCCCCTGAATTTTTTAAAGCTACAATGCAGGAGATACGTTTAGTTTATACAAATTTATTTTAGCTCGATTGCGAAACAAGTTATTTCAACATATATAAATCACTCTCGAGACCTCATTCCTGATGGAATCCATCGCCACGAGGGAGAGAGAAGAGGCAACGTGGAAATTAAATGCCTTGCCTAAGGGCACAATCGTAACGGCTCCAGTGGGGCTCGAACTCCGGACCTTTCGCACCTGAAGCGAACGCGCATCCACTGCGCTATCACGACTTCCACTTCCGCAGGAGATACGTTTTCATGCATTCTGGGAAGTATATTTTACACTGTATTTGCCTCAGAATAAGGATAGAGAAAATAACAAATAGTGGATAATGAACCCAATGGAGACCCAGGAACGACTGGAGAAAATTAACTATAACATTCTACACCACATACAAATGACACGCGTACAGCGGTGGTCACGGACTCTTCAACGAGGCACGAATGCCCTCACCAAGACCAACGGTGTACGGTCCTCATGAAAAATGATTTGAAAAGTCCACGAATGTATTGACCAACCCCTTGAATGTTACGATTTTAGTTGTCCGCTTTTTGGTGGTAAATGGCGTATGGAAGAGATAAGGGAGATAACTGAAACGACGTGTATATCAGAACGGATCCATGGAAAACTTCATGGCATCTGTACGCAACGTAATATGCACCGTTACGTACGATACGGTTACGGTATCCGCGGCGCCGTCACAGCGAAGCACTTATTTATGTCAGTGTGGTAAGAATATTTTAATATTTACGTTCTGATCAAGCGGACCTCGGCGGAAAAAGGACAAATTCGCACCCTCCCTGCCTACGAGCCTGTCAATGTTGTGATACAAAGACAATTCCGAGAACAACATTGATATACAGTATTTCTAGAATGCGCGAAGTATTGTTAGAATGCGTGACGTATTGCTAGAAGTTGCTAGAATGCGTGAAGTATTGCTAGAATGCGTGAAGTATTGCTAGAATGCGTGAATTATTGCTAGAATGCGCGAAGTATTGCTAGAATGCGTGAAATATTGCTAGAATGCGTGAAGTATTGCTAGAATGCGCGAAGTATTGTTAGAATGCGTGAAGTATTGCTAGAATGCGTGAAGTATTGCTAGAATGCGCGAAGTATTGCTAGAATGCGTGAAGTATTGCTAGAATTTGCTAGAATGCGTGAAGTATTGCTAGAATGCGTGAAGTATTGCTAGAATGCGTGAAATATTGCTAGAATGCGTGAAGTATTGCTAGAATGCGCGAAGTATTGTTAGAATGCGTGAAGTATTGCTAGAATGCGTGAAGTATTGCTAGAATGCGCGATGTATTGTTAGAATGCGTGAAGTATTGCTAGAATGCGTGTAGTATTGCTAGAATGCGTGAAGTATTGCTAGAATGCGCGAAGTATTGCTAGAATGCGTGAAGTATTGCTAGAATGCGTGAAGCATTGCTAGAATGCGCGAAGTATTGTTAGAATGCGTGAAGTATTGCTAGAATGCGCGAAGTATTGCTAGAATGCGTGAAGTATTGCTAGAATGCGTGTAGTATTGCTAGAATGCGTGAAGTATTGCTAGAATGCGCGAAGTATTGCTAGAATGCGTGAAGTATTGTTAGAGTGCGTGAAGTATTGCTAGAATGCGTGCAGTATTGCTAGAATGCGTGAAGTTAGATTTGTTACACTATTAGATTGACTATTTGCACGCTAGCGGTGATAATAACATTCAAATACGTCACAGAATTGCATTAGAACTAGGGCGTAATATTTCCACAGTTTTCAGTTACAAACAAGAAAATAACATTGATGAATTCTCGTCTACTACAATTATTTGAACTAATTATATTCTTTGTTTTGCCCAGAAAGCATGAGTTAATAATAGATAGTGTGAACTTGGCGAAGGAAACGTTTAATTTAAATGCTCAAAATACAATAGGAACATCTAATACATTTGAAATGTCCCACGTGAATTTTCTTATTTGTAAATCGGACTTCGCCAAAATACACTATATAGAGGTAACAGGGAGAATGGGGGGAAAAGTTGAATTATGAGTTCCAAATTCAACCGATCAAACGGTGTTCGCCAGATCCGACAGGTGTGTTTTCTCCAGGTACTCCGTACTCCGGTTTCCGCACACACGAATGACCACATTTACGCTTTCATCCGCGGAGCAAACGAGAGTGATTAATATAAGTTGTTACTACATGCTTCGCAATCGTTGTAAAATAAATAAAGTTTAAAAAAAAACCCGATCAAACAAATGAAAAATGCTATGGAGATAATGAACTCACGGGTTTTTTTATTGTAAATTAGTAAGAATAAATGAAACACTTAAACTATCTGATGCTTGTTTGGTTGTTTAATTTAGCTGCAATAATAACAAAATGGTGTGTTTTGCGTTTATTTACCCTCGCTACCGGTTGCTCAACGAGCGACCCCTCATGAATAGATTAGTCACTTTAGGTTGTGGACGATCATAGAGACAGATTCTAAAGCCGTTGTGTGTGTTTTCTTTACGGTACGATGTAACGCACCGATACGATACCCTGAGTTTAAGGTTTTCATCGGAAGTTAGTTCATATCTGAGCCACTGATTCGTTCAATGACAATAGGTTGTATCTACTACGTTTATGTTCTGGATCAGTATTTCTAAATTGACTACATCCATGATAATAAAATGAAATGACATATACTTTAATCCTAGGATTCGCTAGATTAGTTAATCGGGTTCTGTCACGGGTATTTCCAGGCAATCAATCGTTTTACAGAATAAGAGTCAGGTAAATCAAAGGTGCCAGCATTAAGTGTGCATACATACCCACTCGCTTCATAAAGGGCTATTGAATTATCTCAACTGTGCCAGCATTAAGTGTGCATACATACCCACTCGCTTCATAAAGGGCTATTGAATTATCTCAACTGTGCCAGCATTAAGTGTGCATACATACCCACTCGCTTCATAAAGGGCTATTGAATTATCTCAACTGTGCCAGCATTAAGTGTGCATACATACCCACTCGCTTCATAAAGGGCTATTGAATTATCTCAACTGTGCCAGCATTAAGTGTGCATACATACCCACTCGCTTCATAAAGGGCTATTGAATTATCTCAAATGTGCCAGCATTAAGTGTGCATACATACCTACTCGCTTCATAAAGGGCTATTGAATTATCTCAAAGTATTTGATTCGAGAATAAGTTAACACGATACTAATGGTTTTATATTCGTTTGCGAACGCGAAAATCAACAGCTGTTAAATAAATTTGGGTATCGGTTTTATTACAAATAGTAATATATACAGTTTCTAAAATCGATAGTTAAAATCGGTTAACTTGATGACTCAAGTGTCTACTGCTATTGTTTCCAAAATAGAAACTAACTAGACAAAACTATTCTTGACATCATTAGCTTAAACACTATTGTATTAATAAGGAGGGGACAATCATAAGCTATACAGCTTTCTGTCCAATTCCTTATATCAGTTGTTGTAAATAATCATGTATTGACAGAAAATAAATATGTTTAAACTAAACACTATTTTATTTCAAAATAGCATGGACCAAAAGTAAGCACACCGATGAGTTTTATCATTTTTCTGTTTGCTTAATTAAATAAAAGCTTTATACATATACACGTTTGAATTATGTCCAAATAAATGGCGCTAGCGCTAAACAGGATGTGACGTCATAAAACTCTGGACCGTCATATTTTTATGAAATTAATGACTACATTGTCTTGGAAAAAATGTAAGACTTGAGTACATAGAATACAAATTAGCTTGTGAACGCACCGTCACGTGTATACTACGTGCATATGTGTTAAATGTAAGATTTATAAAAGTTAAAATATAAAATGTGAAAACAAGTTATGTAGGCCTACACTGCTATTTACTTGATCAACAAATGTACCTGGTGTGAAATCCGCAACACATGCTGGTAAACAATTTCTGTGTCTTTTTCAAACGTCACAAAATATTCATCTGAAACTAAGTTATGGATAGTAAAACCAGATTATTATATGATAAATGTCCGCTTCCGTTTTCCCCGAATTATATCATGGAATGAACATTTAAAGTTAGCCACGAGTAATACATGCAATCACAGATATTGCATGTTCATTGTAGTAGATTAACTTAATTGTTCAAATCAATTCTCTCGCTTTAATAAAGTTACTCAAAATTGCTAGAGAAAGTCGTTTTTCAGGGTTTTTTACCGTGATGACGTCACTTGCTGTTTGGGTCCGAACATTTTCACGTTGGCAATATTTCAAACGGCAGTGGCTGGGAACCATAAGCGAAAAGCAGTGAGAATAAAATGCTGTCAACTAGTGGACTAACATATTTTATTTCATTGATAAATTCTATATTTTATTGGAAACACCATACCAGTGAAATAACACATTTAATGTCACTAATACATGTATAGTATCCAGCTGAGCACATACAATAAACTTTCAAATTTAGCTTCACCATGTTACTCACATCCTCGGGGAATCAGTGTACATTTTATGCAGCTAGATTGAACGTTTCACTGTTTGCAGTTCTGATGCGCAGGAATTAGCCACGCAGGCAGTTTATACACAACATATTGACACATAGTGTTTTATTTGCCGATAGACAACGGCAAGACAAATGTTATTTCCATTCTAACATGACCCAATATAATGCTATAAACGAATAAATATGCATGTGTTATTGTGTCTCCTTGTCTGTTATTTGGCTGATGGCTTTGCAGAATGCCTCCCTGTAAAATACCGCCTGCAGTCCAGTGGCACTGAACATCATCCTCCGGCTATCCACACTATATCTCCTGCATGGCCGGCTATCCACCCTATATCTCCTGCATGGCCGGCTATCCACCCTATATCTCTTGCATGGCCGGCTATCCACACTATATCTCCTGCATGGCCCGCTATCCACCCTATATCTCCTGCATGGCCGGCTATCCACACTATATCTCCTGCATGGCCGGCTATCCACACTATATCTCCTGCATGGCCGGCTATCCACACTATATCTCCTGCATGGCCGGTTATCCACACTATATCTCCTGCATGGCCGGCTATCCACACTATATCTCCTGCATGGCCGGCTATCCACACTATATCTCCTGCATGGCCGGCTATCCACACTATATCTCCTGCATGGCCGGCTATCCACACTATATCTCCTGCATGGCTGGTTATTAACACTACAAATCCTGTCCCGTGGCTGTATTCAATTCCGATGTAAATGTGTTAAAATGTGTATAAATAAGTGTTTGACAGAGGGAGTAAGATTCAAGGCTTCAAGACCGTCATGGCTGGCATACATAACCTGTAAATGGCACACTCGTTTTTAACCTGTTTTTAAAAATTATACATAGACAGACTTTTAAATATACAAATCCACCTCTCCAGCTGCGCATGCTTTTATCGCGAGTATACTCTAGACAGAGTGATGCGATTACTAAAGATGATGAAGATTCAACAGCCGTATCCGTGGTTTATTGCAAATTTAGTAACTGGTGATGTGCTCTTTTGTTTTTAGGAACATAATATCAGCTCATATTATAATTAGAAAGTGTAGCTGTTATAAATACACGTGACAGCACTAATTATATTAAATGTTCGAGCGAGAAACAAGTTGCTACACCATGGTCTAATTGCTTCTGAGACCTTATTCCTGTCGGACTCCATTGGTAGTAGGAAGAGAGACGAGGCTATGTGGATCTCAGTGGCTTGCCTGAAGACACAACCACCAGCGTATTTCTGACGGAGTTCGAACTCACAAACTCATCGGCAACGAGGACGACAACACACACATTAAACCACGAAGGATCCCCTATATTGATAACGCCTTCGAGGCTTAAATCAATATTTCTTATAGTTGTGTGTATACCCGCCACCACCGATGCATATGGGCGAGTAAATCTTCGGAATTGTTTAGTGGTCTACGTCGATTCGCGGGTCTAGATTGTACCATATTTAAGCTTCTTCTTTCTATTTATAATTAATTAAGGAATTTTTTTAAACAATATATTTATTGCATTAAATATGATAGCATATTTATAGCAAACAATACATAAACAAACGTACAATGGAAATACATGGATACATTTTCAGAAGAGCATAGATGGTTGTGGTGTCTAAACTTGTTAATTTCTTGCTAAACTTGGGTAATATATGGTTCTATCCAGGGTGTCATGTCCTGTGATGGTGTTTCTGTTCCTTTTAGGGCCACACTACCCTCTATATTGGCCATTCCGCAGTAGAGTAAAGTAAAGTGTTTGTTTATTATTGCGTCACCCCTATTTAAAGGGCCAGCCATTTCTGACTTATGAGACACCTCTTTATATGAACATCAGTACTTCCCGAATCCTATGCTTGTATTCCAGACTCCAGGCTGGTAGGCAATCGGTAACAAACTAGCTTGCGGCTCACCAAACGGCCATATCAGAACGAATCCCTAACGAGATTCGAACCTTCGACCTCCCGCTCCGTAGGCGGACGCCTTAACCACTAGGCTACGGATCCGGTAGTTAGATATCGTGTCGCTCCAGGGTCAGGCCATACCATCACCAATTCTGTTGAACAGCGAGGCTGGAGCGTGTGTCCATGTTGCAAGGTCGACAATCACAAGATCCCGGATTCCCACGCTGTTACTTCGAGATGCCGACGACGTGCACGTCGTGGGGATGTCAGTAGGGTTGAAAGCTTTATTGTGTACATTTTAAAGTATGTCTCTCTGTTTTGCGATACTGTAAGAACTTGTGGCTCGACCCTTTTTTGCTTTCTTTGTATATAATAGAGCAAAATAAATATTAATTAAACTGGTTCCGGTAGTCACGAAAATTGTAAGGTTATCAAAGCTTACGTATTTTTGAGTGCCGAAACCCGTCTATGTGAATCACATATGACGCTATTCTTGTTGAGATGTCGTAGAACATTGACACGAGCGCTCCAATGCCTGATCTTTCTGGAGGACTAAGTAGAGCTTCAAATGAGGCTGTAACAGATATTGATAATCATAGTAGTATACATTCATGTAAACCATGTCTAGAATCCAAGGATTACACATGTGGACCATTTCTAGAGCACAAGGGGAAATCACTCATTCCATACATGTGGATCATTTCTAGAGCACAAGGGGACATCACTCATTCCATACATGTGGATCATTTCTAGAGCACAAGGGGACATCACTCATTCCATACATGTGGACCATTTCTAGAGCACAAGGGGAAATCACTCATTCCATACATGTGGACCATGTCTAGAACACAAGGGGACGCCACTCATTCCATACATGTGGACCATGTCTAGAGCACAAGGGGACATCACTCATTCCATACATGTGGACCATTTCTAGAGCACAAGGGGACATCACTCATTCCATACATGTGGACCATTTCTAGAGCACAAGGGGACATCACTCATTCCATACATGTAGACCATGTCTAGAACACAAGGGGACACCACTCATTCCATACATGTTGACCATTTCTAGAGCACAAGGGGACATCACTCATTCCATACATGTGGACCATGTCTAGAACACAAGGGGACGCCACTCATTCCATACATGTATCAACAGAGGTTCAATAAAACCGGTCAACGTTACTACATCCAAGATATATCAACAACAGTTCAATAAAACCGGTCAACGTTACTGAATCCAAGATATATCAACAACAGTTCAATAAAACCGGTCAACGTTACTGAATCCAAGATATATCAACAACAGCTCAATAAAGCCGGCCAACGTTACTGAATCCAAGATATATCAACAACAGCTCAATAAAGCCGATCAACGTTACTGAATCCAAGATTATCAACAACAGCTCAATAAAGTCGGTCAACGTTACTGAATCCAAGATATATCAACAACAGTTCAATATAACCGACCAACGTTACTGAATCCAAGATATATCAACAACAGCTCAATAAAGCCGGCCAACGTTACTAAATCCAAGATATATCAACAACAGCTCAATAAAGCCGGCCAACGTTACTGAATCCAAGATATATCAACAACAGCTCAATAAAACCGACCAACGTTACTGAATCCAAGATATATCAACAACAGTTCAATAAAACCGACCAACGTTACTGAATCCAAGATATATCAACAACAGTTCAATAAAACCGGCCAACGTTACTGAATCCAAGATATATCAACAACAGTTCAATAAAACCGACCAACGTTACTGAATCCAAGATATATCAACAACAGCTCAATAAAGCCGGCCTACGTTACTGAATCCAAGATATATCAACAACAGCTCAATAAAGCCGGCCAACGTTACTGAATCCAAGATATATCAACAATAGCTCAATAAAGTCGGTCAACGTTACTGAATCCAAGATATATCAACAACAGCTCAATAAAGTCGGTCAACGTTACTGAATCCAAGATATATCAACAACAGCTCAATAAAGCCGGTCAACGTTACTGAATCCAAGATATATCAACAACAGTTCAATAAAACCGACCAACGTTACTGAATCCAAGATATATCAACAACAGTTCAATAAAACCGGTCAACGTTACTGAATCCAAGATATATCAACAACAGTTCAATAAAACCGGCCAACGTTACTGAATTCAAGATATATCAACAACAGTTCAATAAAGCCGGTCAACGTTACTGAATCCAAGATATATCAACAACAGCTCAATAAAACCGACCAACGTTACTGAATCCAAGATATATCAACAACAGTTCAATAAAACCGACCAACGTTACTGAATCCAAGATATATCAACAACAGCTCAATAAAACCGGTCAACGTTACTGAATCCAAGATTATCAACAACAGCTCAATAAAGTCGGTAAACGTTACTGAATCCAAGATTATCAACAGCAGCTCAATAAAGTCGGTCAACGTTACTGAATCCAAGATTATCAACAACAGCTCAATAAAGTCGGTCAACGTTACTGAATCCAAGATATATCAACAACAGCTCAATAAAGTCGGCCAACGTTACTGAATCCAAGATATATCAACAACAGCTCAATAAAGCCGGTCAACGTTACTGAATCCAAGATATATCAACAACAGCTCTATAAAGTCGGTTAACGTTACTGAATCCAAGATATATCAACAACAGCTCAATAAAACCGACCAACGTTACTGAATCCAAGATATATCAACAACAGTTCAATAAAACCGGTCAACGTTACTGAATCCAAGATATATCAACAACAGCTCTATAAAGTCGGTCAACGTTACTGAATCCAAGATATATCAACAACAGTTCAATAAAACCGACCAACGTTACTGAATCCAAGATATATCAACAACAGTTCAATAAAACCGACCAACGTTACTGAATCCAAGATATATCAACAACAGCTCAATAAAACCGGTCAACGTTACTGAATCCAAGATTATCAACAACAGCTCAATAAAGTCGGTAAACGTTACTGAATCCAAGATTATCAACAACAGCTCAATAAAGTCGGTCAACGTTACTGAATCCAAGATTATCAACAACAGCTCAATAAAGTCGGTCAACGTTACTGAATCCAAGATATATCAACAACAGCTCAATAAAGTCGGCCAACGTTACTGAATCCAAGATATATCAACAACAGCTCAATAAAGCCGGTCAACGTTACTGAATCCAAGATATATCAACAACAGCTCTATAAAGTCGGTCAACGTTACTGAATCCAAGATATATCAACAACAGCTCAATAAAACCGACCAACGTTACTGAATCCAAGATATATCAACAACAGCTCTATAAAGTCGGTCAACGTTACTGAATCCAAGATATATCAACAACAGTTCAATAAAACCGACCAACGTTACTGAATCCAAGATATATCAACAACAGTTCAATAAAACCGGTCAACGTTACTGAATCCAAGATATATCAACAACAGCTCAATAAAGCCGGCCAACGTTACTGAATCCAAAATATATCAACAACAGCTCAATAAACCCGACCAACGTTACTGAATCTAAGATATATCAACAACAGCTCAATAAAACCGACCAACGTTACTGAATCCAAGAGTAAGATATTCGGATTTAAATCATGTGTTATTTACTTACAATGTGTCAACTTACCGACTGATGCAACTGTATTTACTCTCAACCGTCCGTGAACCTCGCCTTTCCTGTGCCGTGACGTAGTAATCGTGACGTATGCCTTATCGTGCAGTATGTAGTTCACGTAGTTTCTTGGTATATCGATGACTTTGTCGTATATCTTAATGTCAGAAACAAGAAATGGCCGCATCAACATTGTACATTATGTGCAAATAATTCTGACATTTTGGAATCGTGACGTCACACATTTGAAAATCATCTACATACTGCTCGAAATGGCACCAGCGGTCTTCCTCCATGGTTAGGTAACTTCCAGGCTACACGGAATGTTCAACCTTACCCGGTCGTTTGTTTTTTACGTTTATTTATCGTCGCTACAGGTTGCCCATATGAGCGACGCCTCCTGAAGAGATTAGTTATTTTAGATTTTGGAGGATGGTGCAATGATACAGACAGAGACCCATTCCTGAATCTCCTCTGGTTCTTTTACGTGCACGGTGTAAAGCACCGACACGAGACCTCGGTTTAAAGTCCCATCTGAAAGACTTAATTTTATTATGGTCAGACGGGGGATCGTCTGTCCTTACCCGGCCAGCTAACAAAACGAGTTATATACCAACATGTTTGTGTAAATGTCTGAGGTTTGTCACACATCGGAGAAATCCAAAATGGCGTCCAAAATGGCCGCCATACATTGATAGTCCTGAAGTTTACATTTTGTGATTTTATTTCATTTTGTTGGTATTCATGTGTTACAACCACCACAAATACTAGTCCGGTAATTAAAGGTGGCGATATGCAGTGAGGTTCAAACAAATTGATGGGAAAGGTTTTTCAATGGATATGACTTCAATGATACCTCTATGGTGTTTAATAAAAAGTCCCACGAAATCCAGCTTTGGAAAATACCTTAAAAGTGACGAAATCCAAGATGGCCGCCATCCGGATGACGGATATAGGAAAACGGTCATAATTATGTATCTAATCATGATACAATTAAGTGTAATATGTCTATTCGTACTAGTTTCTCATGAGGCATGATGGCACTGTGTTGGCTTCGTAAAACCAACATGATAAAGCAAAAACAAAATGGCCGCCATATATTACTAAATATACTCGTTTTTCGATGTATTTGCAGTTGAACGATTCTGATTCATGAAACATGGCCACCCTATCGGACAAGTTTACCTGTGCATTGTGCATGGAGACAGTCGACATGGATAAACCCCAAGAATATTCACAATTGCGAGAAAAAGGCTGCAGGACAATCAACGAATCTACGAAAGCTCGAAACATTAATATTCCCGAAATAAAGTACAATCCGAATGAACGAATCCATGTACACAAGGAGTGCAGACGCTTGCATACGCATCCAACTAGTATCAGGGCATCTCAGCAACAGGGTCCTTCAACTGGTTCCCGCCATCTACGATCGCATGCCACAGCTTTAAATTTTAAACAAAATAGTATTCTCGAACGTTTGCGACGGTCGCATGAGTCTAGGTGATGCCCTAGCTTCGGATGTCATTTCACAACTACAGCTAGCGTTGGAGAACTGGTGTGCGATGATGAAACCATATCGCACAGCCAACCTCTGGATCATGTATATGCATCTGGTTAGCATCGCTCCAATCTTCACCTGGCGGGAACTGGAAGCTCTATCTTCAGTTCATTCACGATATGCTCCCATTCCTAGCTGCTTCAGGTCATAATAACTACACCAAGTCACTCGTTCTATACTTGGAGAAGATGGAAAAGCTCGAGGAGACACATCCAGCTGTTTATAGCAAGTTCCTAGAGGGACTGTTCGTCATCCGCCACAGTGACAGTTATTGGTCCGGAATATTCAGCGATCTGTGCATCGAGCAGGTACTGATGGGAAGCATTAAATCAGTTGGTGGGCTTACCCGAGGACGAGGATTTCAGGAGTCAACCAGTTTGCTATGGCTGTTATCAATGCCAGCATGTGCGCAAGTCCACAAGGCCCTACAGAAAGTGATTGTTCTCTCACGGACTGATGGTGATGCGGTGCACAAAGATCTTTCCCAATCAAGATTGAAGCGGGATGCAAAAGACCTCCAGACACTTGACTATCTACAAGAAAGAAAACCAGTCACACAAAACAGTAAGGAACTCCACAGTCTCTCATCTGGGATCGTTGGAGAAGGGTCAGTTAACGTTGACAGCGCTAAGACCATAGGGGATGCTATTCTGACCTCTATGGCAGGAAAGTCTGTCTCGCAACACACATTTGTGAAGAAAGATCAGGTCCGTAGTCTGGCTTCCTCAGCGTATGTTTCCTCTGAAGGTGAGAAGATTGAGATCAATCCACAACAGCTATACCAACGCCTAACCGTTGCTGGTATCGGCAATATCGAACTCACGGAATTGTTCCAGTATGAGCTGTGTTCGTATCCCTCATCGCTGTTCGACTCCAAACTGCTTATGCGGCTCCCAGACAAAGCTGATCTCCAGAATGGCCTTGTTAAGAAGATCCCAGCGTGTGTTGTCTCTGACCAACCACTTGACATGCTTGAAGTGATGTATGTTGTAGATGGAGGTGCAATGCTGCAGCGTATACCCTAGTCAAAGTCCACCTCATATTTCAATCTCTGCAAACTCTACATCCAGTTCATTCAGAGACATTACCAGCACATGCTAGTCGTGTTTGATGGCTATGGAAGTGACCCGTCTACCAAGGATGAGACTCACGAACGGCGGACTGGAAGCGAGATGGGAGTGGATGTCGATTTCACGGACGACATGATTCTCAAAATGAAGAAAAAACCTTGTCTTGCTAACTCCAAGAACAAGCAAAAGTTCATCAACAGCCTCTCGTCACAGATGGAGAAAGAAGGCATCCATGTGAAGCAGTCCTCTGGAGATGCTGACAATTACATCGCAATGTCTGCATGTGCCCTCGCCCGAACGAAACATGTGGTAGTTGTTGGTGATGACACTGACTTAGTGATAGTTCTACAGCACCATTTCAACCCTGCTAAACACCGGAGTATTTATCTTCAGACCAGCTCTAAACTGATCAACATAGGTAGCCTCCACAGTTCACTGGATCCAGGCCTCAGTGAATCATTGCTCTTCATCCACGCCGTATCTGTTTGCGATACAACCTCAATACCTTATGAAATAGGAAGAGTATCTGCAATGGGGAAGTATAAATATTTGCAAGGACCATCATCAGTGTTCATAACGCCCGAGGAAAGCCAGGAAGCAGTTGAAGCAGCGGGAAACATAGCACTGGCAGTGCTATATGCTTGTAAGCAGGGCACATACCTCAATCTCGAACAAGCATCCACGTTCTCTGAGAAGGTAGCTTCAATCTCAAGCTATGTACCTCCTGAACGTCTTCCACCAACTACTGATGCTGCTAAATTTCACAGCAGAAGGGTCTACCACCAAGTACAGACCTTGTTGGGGAACAACATTGAGGCCACTGAGTGGGGATGGGTCCTACGCAAGACAAGGCTCGGGACTGTCCTGAAACCAAATAGAATGGAGCAGGTTGCAGCTCCTGCCTCCCTCCTAAAGATGATCCGGTGTAAATGCACTGGAAATTGTGGAAAGAACACGTGTTCATGCAGGAAAAATGGACTCCAGTGCACGCTTGGCTGTGGACAGTGCAAGGGCATCACATGTACAAATGGGCCAATTCCTGATGACTTGGACACTGACTCTGAAACTTAACGTGTTGTACTAGTATTAACACGTTGTATACAGTATTGAACATGATAAACATATTGAAAATGTTTGAAAAATGTGTCTTGTTATTTTTTTCATCAGCGATATTGTACCAATGTTTAAAACTTACCATTTAGGTCATATATGGCCGCCATTTTGTTTGGCTTGGCTCTACGAAGCCAACACAGTGTCCATCGCATGCCTCATGAGATGGTAGTACGAATAGACATATTACACTTTGATTGTATCATGATTAGGTACATAATTATGACCATTTTCCTATTTCCGTCATCCGGATGGCGGCCATCTTGGATTTCGTCAATTTTAAGGTATTTTCCATAGCTGGATTTCGTGGGACTTTTTTTACACACTGTAGAGGTATCATTGAAGTCATATCCATTGAAAAACCTTTCCCATCAATTTGTTTGAACCTCTGTACTTTAATTACCGGAC
>CM026401.1:61318528-61367662 GCA_014843695.1 Archivesica marissinica
GTCCGGTAATTAAAGTACAGAGGTTCAAACAAATTGATGGGAAAGGTTTTTCAATGGATATGACTTCAATGATACCTCTACAGTGTGTAAAAAAAAGTCCCACGAAATCCAGTTATGGAAAATACCTTAAAATTGACGAAATCCAAGATGGCCGCCATCCGGATGACGGAAATAGGAAAATGGTCATAATTATGTACCTAATCATGATACAATCAAAGTGTAATATGTCTATTCGTACTAGCATCTCATGAGGCATGCGATGGACACTGTGTTGGCTTCGTAGAGCCAAGCCAAACAAAATGGCGGCCATATATGACCTAAATGGTAAGTTTTAAACATTGGTACAATATCGCTGATGAAAAAAATAACAAGACACATTTTTCAATCATTTTCAATATGTTTATCATGTTCAATACTGTATACAACGTGTTAATACTAGTACAACACGTTAAGTTTCAGAGTCAGTGTCCAAGTCATCAGGAATTGGCCCATTTGTACATGTGATGCCCTTGCACTGTCCACAGCCAAGCGTGCACTGGAGTCCATTTTTCCTGCATGAACACGTGTTCTTTCCACAATTTCCAGTGCATTTACACCGGATCATCTTTAGGAGGGAGGCAGGAGCTGCAACCTGCTCCATTCTATTTGGTTTCAGGACAGTCCCGAGCCTTGTCTTGCGTAGGACCCATCCCCACTCAGTGGCCTCAATGTTGTTCCCCAACAAGGTCTGTACTTGGTGGTAGACCCTTCTGCTGTGAAATTTAGCAGCATCAGTAGTTGGTGGAAGACGTTCAGGAGGTACATAGCTTGAGATTGAAGCTACCTTCTCAGAGAACGTGGATGCTTGTTCGAGATTGAGGTATGTGCCCTGCTTACAAGCATATAGCACTGCCAGTGCTATGTTTCCCGCTGCTTCAACTGCTTCCTGGCTTTTCTCAGGCGTTATGAACACTGATGATGGTCCTTGCAAATATTTATACTTCCCCATTGCAGATACTTTTCCTATTTCATAAGGTCTTGAGGTTGTATCGCAACCAGATAAGGCGTGGATGAAGAGCAATGATTCACTGAGGCCTGGATCCAGTGAACTGTGGAGGCTACCTATGTTGATCAGTTTAGAGCTGGTCTGAAGATAAATACTCCGGTGTTTAGCAGGGTTGAAATGGTGCTGTAGAAGTATCACTAAGTCAGTGTCATCACCAACAACTACCACATGTTTCGTTCGGGCGAGGGCACATGCAGACATTGCGATGTAATTGTCAGCATCTCCAGAGGACTGCTTCACATGGATGCCTTCTTTCTCCATCTGTGACGAGAGGCTGTTGATGAACTTTTGCTTGTTCTTGGAGTTAGCAAGACAAGGTTTTTTCTTCATTTTGAGAATCATGTCGTCCGTGAAATCGACATCCACTCCCATCTCGCTTCCAGTCCGCCGTTCGTGAGTCTCATCCTTGGTAGACGGGTCACTTCCATAGCCATCAAACACGACTAGCATGTGCTGGTAATGTCTCTGAATGAACTGGATGTAGAGTTTGCAGAGATTGAAATATGAGGTGGACTTTGACTAGGGTATACGCTGCAGCATTGCACCTCCATCTACAACATACATCACTTCAAGCATGTCAAGTGGTTGGTCAGAGACAACACACGCTGGGATCTTCTTAACAAGGCCATTCTGGAGATCAGTTTGTCTGGGAGCCGCATAAGCAGTTTGGAGGCGAACAGCGATGAGGGATACGAACACAGCTCATACTGGAACAATTCCGTGTGTTCGATATTGCCGATACCAGCAACGGTTAGGCGTTGGTATAGCTGTTGTGGATTGATCTCAATCTTCTCACCTTCAGAGGAAACATACGCTGAGGAAGCCAGACTACGGACCTGATCTTTCTTCACAAATGTGTGTTGCGAGACAGACTTTCCTGCCATAGAGGTCAGAATAGCATCCCCTATGGTCTTAGCGCTGTCAACGTTAACTGACCCGTCTCCAACGATCCCAGATGAGAGACTGTGGAGTTCCTTACTGTTTTGTGTGACTGGTTTTCTTTCTTGTAGATAGTCAAGTGTCTGGAGGTCTTTTGCATCCCGCTTCAATCTTGATTGGGAAAGATCTTTGTGCACCGCATCACCATCAGTTTGTGAGAGAACAATCACTTTCTGTAGGGCCTTGTGGACTTGCGCACATGCTGGCATTGATAACAGCCATAGCAAACTGGTTGACTCCTGAAATCCTCGTCCTCGGGTAAGCCCACCAACTGATTTAATGCTTCCCATCAGTACCTGCTCGATGCACAGATCGCTGAATATTCCGGACCAATAACTGTCACTGCGGCGGATGACGAACAGTCCCTCTAGGAACTTGCTATAAACAGCTGGATGTGTCTCCTCGAGCTTTTCCATCTTCTCCAAGTATAGAACGAGTGACTTGGTGTAGTTATTATGACCTGAAGCAGCTAGGAATGGGAGCATATCGTGAATGAACTGAAGATAGAGCTTCCAGTTCCCGCCAGGTGAAGATTGGAGCGATGCTAACCAGATGCATATACATGATCCAGAGGTTGGCTGTGCGATATGGTTTCATCATCGCACACCAGTTCTCCAACGCTAGTGGTAGTTGTGAAATGACATCCGAAGCTAGGGCATCACCTAGACTCATGCGACCGTCGCAAACGTTCGAGAATACTATTTTGTTTAAAATTTAAAGCTGTGGCATGCGATCGTAGATGGCGGGAACCAGTTGAAGGACCCTGTTGCTGAGATGCCCTGATACTAGTTGGATGCGTATGCAAGCGTCTGCACTCCTTGTGTACATGGAGTCGTTCATTCGGATTGTACTTTATTTCGGGAATATTAATGTTTCGAGCTTTCGTAGATTCGTTCATTGTCCTGCAGCCTTTTTCTCGCAATTGTGAATATTCTTGGGGTTTATCCATGTCGACTGTCTCCATGCACAATGCACAGGTAAACTTGTCCGATAGGGTGGCCATGTTTCATGAATCAGAATCGTTCAACTGCAAATACATCGAAAAACGAGTATATTTAGTAATATATGGCGGCCATTTTGTTTTTGCTTTGTCATGTTGGTTTTACGAAGCCAACACAGTGTCCATCATGCCTCATGAGAAACTAGTACGAATAGACATATTACACTTGATTGTATCATGATTAGATACATAATTATCACCGTTTTCCTATATCCGTCATCCGGATGGCGGCCATCTTGGATTTCGTCACTTCTAAGGTATTTTCCATAGCTGGATTTCGTGGGACTTTTTATTAAACACCATAGAGGTATCATTGAAGTCATATCCATTGAAAAACCTTTCCCATCAATTTGTTTGAACCTCACTGCATCACCACCTTTAATTACCGGACTACATGTCCTCCACTATAGACCTGTCATCCACTATAGACCCTGTCCTCCAATGCAGACCATGTTCTCCACTATAGACCATGTCCTCCACTATAGACCCTGTCCTCCAATGCAGACCATGTTCTCCACTATAGACAATGTCCTCCACTATAGACCCTGTCCTCCACTATAGACCATGTCCTCCACTATAGACCATGTCCTCCACTATAGACCCTGTCCTCCACTATAGACCATGTCCTCCACTATAGACCATGTCCTCCACTATAGACCATGTCCTCCACTATAGACCATGTCCTCCACTATAGACCCTGTCCTCCACTATAGACCATGTCTTCCACTATAGACCATGTCCTCCACTATAGACCCTGTCCTCCACTATAGACCCTGTCTTCCACTATAGACCCTGTCTTCCACTATAGACCCTGTCCTCCACTATAGACCATGTCCTCCACTATAGACCCTGTCCTCCACTATAGACCATGTCCTCCACTATAGACCATGTCCTCCACTATAGACCCTGTCCTCCACTATAGACCCTGTCTTCCACTATAGACCATGTCCTCCACTATAGACCCTGTCCTCCACTATAGACCCTGTCCTCCAATATAGACCCTGTCCTCCACTATAGACCCTGTCTTCCACTATAGATCATGTCCTCCACTATAGACCCTGTCCTCCACTATAGACCCTGTCCTCCACTATAGACCATGTCCTCCACTATAGGCCATGTCCTCCACTATAGACCCTGTCCTCCAATGCAGACCATGTCTTCCACTATAGACCATGTCCTCCACTATAGACCATGTCCTCCACTATAGACCCTGTCCTCCACTACAGACCCTGTCCTCCAATGCAGACCATGTCTTCCACTATAGACCATGTCCTCCACTATAGACCCTGTCTTCCACTATAGACCCTGTCCTCCAATGCAGACCCTGTCCTCCAATGCAGACCATGTCTTCCACTATAGACCATGTCCTCCACTATAGACCATGTCCTCCACTATAGACCCTGTCCTCCACTACAGACCCTGTCCTCCAATGCAGACCATGTCTTCCACTATAGACCATGTCCTCCACTATAGACCCTGTCTTCCACTATAGACCCTGTCCTCCAATGCAGACCATGTTCTCCACTACAGACCATGTCCTCCACTATAGACCATGTCCTCCACTATAGACCATGTCCTCCACTATAGACCATGTCCTCCACTATAGACCATGTCCTCCACTATAGACCCTGTCCTCCACTATAGACCCTGTCCTCCACTATAGACCCTGTCCTCCACTATAGACCCTGTCTTCCACTATAGACCCTGTCCTCCAATGCAGACCATGTTCTCCACTATAGACCATGTCCTCCACTATAGACCCTGTCCTCCACTATAGACCCTGTCCTCCAATATAGACCATGTCCTCCACTATAGACCCTGTCCTCCAATATAGATCATGTCCTCCACTATAGACCCTGTCCTCCACTATAGACCATGTCCTCCACTATAGACCATGTCCTCCACTATAGACCATGTCCTCCACTATAGACCATGTCCTCCACTATATACCCTGTCCTCCACTATAGACCCTGTCCTCCACTATAGACCATGTCCTCCACTATAGACCCTGTCTTCCACTATAGACCCTGTCCTCCAATGCAGACCATGTTCTCCACTATAGACCATGTCCTCCACTATTTACCCTGTCCTCCAATGCAGACCATGTTCTCCACTATATACCATTTCCTCCACTATAGACCCTGTCTTCCACTACAGTCCCTGTCCTCCACTATAGACCCTGTCCTCCACTATAGACCATGTCCTCCACTATAGACCATGTCCTCCACTATAGACCATGTCCTCCACTATAGACCATGTCCTCCACTATAGACCCTGTCCTCCACTATAGACCATGTCCTCCACTATAGACCATGTCCTCCACTATATACCCTGTCCTCCACTATAGACCATGTCTTCCACTATAGATCATGTCCTCCACTATAGACCCTGTCCTCCACTATAGACCCTGTCTTCCACTATAGACCATGTCCTCCACTATAGACCCTGTCCTCCACTATAGACCCTGTCTTCCACTATAGACCATGTCCTCCACTATAGACCATGTCCTCCACTATAGACCATGTCCTCCACTATAGACCATGTCCTCCACTATAGACCATGTCCTCCACTATAGACCATGTCCTCCACTATAGACCCTGTCCTCCACTATAGATCATGTCCTCCATTATAGACCATGTCCTCCACTATAGACCATGTCCTCCACTATAGACCATGTCCTCCACTATAGACCCTGTCCTCCAATGCAGACCATGTCTTCCACTATAGACCCTGTCCTCCACTATAGACCATGTCCTCCAATGCAGACCCTGTCCTCCACTATAGACCCTGTCTTCCACTATAGACCTTGTCCTCCAATGCAGACCATGTCTTCCACTATAGACCATGTCTTCCACTATATACTCTGTCCTCCAATGCAGACCATGTTCTCCACTATAGACCCTGTCATCTACTGCAGACCATGTCCTCCACTATAGACCATGTCCTCCACCATAGACCCTGTCCTCCACTATAGACCATGTCCTCCACTATAGACCCTGTCCTCCACTACATACACTGTCCTCCAATGCAGACCATGTCTTCCACTATAGACCATGTCCTCCACTATAGACCATGTCCTCCACTATAGACCATGTCCTCCACTATAGACCCTGTCCTCCACTACATACACTGTCCTCCAATGCAGACCATGTCTTCCACTATAGACCATGTCCTCCACTATAGACCCTGTCCTCCAATGCAGACCATGTTCTCCACTATAGACCCTGTCTTCCACTACAGACCCTGTCCTCCACTATTGACCATGTCCTCCAATGCAGACCATGTTCTCCACTATAGACCATGTCCTCCACTATAGACCCTGTCTTCCACTACATACCCTGTCCTCCACTATAGACCATGTCTTCCACTATAGATCATGTCCTCCACTATAGACCCTGTCCTCCACTATAGACCATGTCCTCCACTATAGACCATGTCTTCCACTATAGATCATGTCCTCCACTATAGACCCTGTCCTCCACTATAGACCATGTCCTCCACTATAGACCCTGTTCTCCACTATAGATCATGTCCTCCACTATAGACCCTGTCCTCCACTATATACCATGTCCTCCAATGCAGACCATGTCCTCCACTATAGATCATGTCCTCCACTATAGACCATGTCCTCCACTATAGACCATGTCCTCCACTATAGACCCTGTCCTCCAATGCAGACCATGTCTTCCACTATAGACCCTGTCCTCCACTATATACCATGTCCTCCAATGCAGACCCTGTCCTCCACTATAGACCATGTCTTCCACTATAGACCATGTCATCCACTATAGACCCTGTCCTCCACTATAGACCCTGTCCTCCACTATAGACCATGTCCTCCAATGCAGACCCTGTCTTCCACTATAGACCATGTCTTCCACTATATACTCTGTCCTCCAATGCAGACCATGTTCTCCACTATAGACCCTGTCATCTACTGCAGACCCTGTCCTCCACTATAGACCCTGTCCTCCACTATAGACCATGTCCTCCAATGCAGACCATGTCTTCCACTATAGACCATGTCTTCCACTATATACCCTGTCCTCCAATGCAGACCATGTCTTCCACTATAGACCCTGTCTTCCACTATAGACCCTGTCCTCCACTACAGACCCTGCCCTCCACTGCAGACCCTGTCATCCACCTCAAACACCTGTCCTCCACTACATACCCTGTCCTCCACTATAGACCCTGTCCTCCACTATATACCATGTCCTCCAATGCAGACCCTGTCCTCCACTATAGACCATGTCTTCCACTATAGACCATGTCATCCACTATAGACCCTGTCCTCCACTATAGACCCTGTCCTCCACTATAGACCATGTCCTCCAATGCAGACCCTGTCCTCCACTATAGACCCTGTCTTCCACTATAGACCTTGTCCTCCAATGCAGACCATGTCTTCCACTATAGACCATGTCTTCCACTATATACTCTGTCCTCCAATGCAGACCATGTTCTCCACTATAGACCCTGTCATCTACTGCAGACCCTGTCCTCCACTATAGACCCTGTCCTCCACTATAGACCCTGTCCTCCACTATAGACCATGTCCTCCAATGCAGACCATGTCTTCCACTATAGACCATGTCTTCCACTATATACCCTGTCCTCCAATGCAGACCATGTCTTCCACTATAGACCCTGTCCTCCACTACAGACCCTGTCCTCCACTACAGACCCTGCCCTCCACTGCAGACCCTGTCATCCACCTCAAACACCTGTCCTCCACTACATACCCTGTCCTCCACTATATACCATGTCCTCCACTGCAGACCCTGTCCTCCACTATAGACCCTGTCTTCCACTGCAGACCCTGTCCTCCACTGCAGACCCTGTCCTCCACTATAGACCCTGTCTTCCACTGCAGACCCTGTCCTCCACTACATACCCTGTCCTCCACTGCAGACCCTGTCTTCCACTATAGACCATGTCCTCCACTATAGACCATGTCCTCCACTATATACCATGTCCTCCAATGCAGACCCTGTCCTCCACTATAGACCATGTCTTCCACTATAGACCATGTCTTCCACTATAGACCATGTCCTCCACTATAGACCCTGTCCTCCAATGCAGACCATGTCTTCCACTATAGACCCTGTCCTCCACTATATACCCTGTCCTCCACTATATACCATGTCCTCCAATGCAGACCCTGTCCTCCACTATAGACCATGTCTTCCACTATAGACCATGTCATCCACTATAGACCCTGTCCTCCACTATAGACCCTGTCCTCCACTATAGACCATGTCCTCCAATGCAGACCCTGTCCTCCACTATAGACCCTGTCTTCAACTATAGACCTTGTCCTCCAATGCAGACCATGTCTTCCACTATAGACCATGTCTTCCACTATATACTCTGTCCTCCAATGCAGACCATGTTCTCCACTATAGACCCTGTCTTCCACTATAGACCCTGTCCTCCACTACAGACCCTGTCCTCCACTACAGACCCTGCCCTCCACTGCAGACCCTGTCATCCACCTCAAACACCTGTCCTCCACTATATACCATGTCCTCCACTGCAGACCATGTCCTCCACTATAGACCCTGTCTTCCACTGCAGACCCTGTCCTCCACTGCAGACCCTGTCTTCCACTATAGACCATGTCTTCCACTATAGACCATGTCCTCCACTATAGACCCTGTCCTCCAATGCAGACCATGTTCTCCACTATAGACCCTGTCCTCCACTATAGACCATGTCCTCCACTATAGACCCTGTCTTCCACTATAGACCCTGTCCTCCACTGCATACCATGTCCTCCACTATAGACCATGTCCTCCACTATAGACCATGTCTTCCACTATAGACGATGTCCTCCACTATAGACCATGTTCTCCACTATAGACCATGTCCTCCAATGCAGACCATGTTCTCCACTATAGACCATGTCCTCCACTATAGACCCTGTCTTCCACTATAGACCATGTCCTCCACTATAGACCATGTCCTCCACCATAGACCATGTCCTCCACTATAGACCATGTCCTCCACTATATACCCTGTCCTCCACTATAGACCATGTCCTCCACTATATACCATGTCCTCCACTATAGACCCTGTCCTCCACTACATACACTGTCCTCCAAT
Source organism: Archivesica marissinica (assembly GCA_014843695.1). Classification (NCBI taxonomy): domain Eukaryota; kingdom Metazoa; phylum Mollusca; class Bivalvia; order Venerida; family Vesicomyidae; genus Archivesica; species Archivesica marissinica. Next base: position 61,327,621 of record CM026401.1, read on the forward strand.
GCAGACCATGTCTTCCACTATAGACCATGTCCTCCACTATAGACCATGTCCTCCACTATAGACCCTGTCCTCCAATGCAGACCATGTCTTCCACTATAGACCATGTCCTCCACTATAGACCCTGTCTTCCACTATAGACCCTGTCTTCCACTATAGACCCTGTCCTCCAATGCAGACCATGTTCTCCACTATAGACCATGTCCTCCACTATAGACCCTGTCCTCCAATGCAGACCATGTTCTCCACTATAGACCATGTCCTCCACTATAGACCCTGTCTTCCACTACAGACCCTGTCCTCCACTATTGACCATGTCCTCCAATGCAGACCATGTTCTCCACTATAGACCATGTCCTCCACTATAGACCCTGTCTTCCACTACAGACCCTGTCCTCCACTATAGACCATGTCCTCCACTATAGACCATGTCTTCCACTATAGATCATGTCCTCCACTATAGACCCTGTCCTCCACTACAGACCCTGTCCTCCACTATAGACCATGTCCTCCACTATAGACCATGTCTTCCACTATAGATCATGTCCTCCACTATAGACCCTGTCCTCCACTATAGACCATGTCCTCCACTATAGACCCTGTTCTCCACTATAGATCATGTCCTCCACTATATACCCTGTCCTCCACTATATACCATGTCCTCCAATGCAGACCATGTCCTCCACTATAGATCATGTCCTCCATTATATACCCTGTCCTCCAATATAGATCATGTCCTCCACTATAGACCATGTCCTCCACTATATACCATGTCCTCCACTATAGACCATGTCCTCCACTATAGACCCTGTCCTCCAATGCAGACCATGTCTTCCACTATAGACCCTGTCCTCCACTATATACCCTGTCCTCCACTATAGACCATGTCTTCCACTATAGACCATGTCATCCACTATAGACCCTGTCCTCCACTATAGACCCTGTACTCCACTATAGACCATGTCCTCCAATGCAGACCCTGTCTTCCACTATAGACCATGTCTTCCACTATATACTCTGTCCTCCAATGCAGACCATGTTCTCCACTATAGACCCTGTCATCTACTGCAGACCCTGTCCTCCACTATAGACCCTGTCCTCCACTATAGACCATGTCCTCCAATGCAGACCATGTCTTCCACTATAGACCATGTCTTCCACTATATACCCTGTCCTCCAATGCAGACCATGTCTTCCACTATAGACCCTGTCTTCCACTATAGACCCTGTCCTCCACTACAGACCCTGCCCTCCACTGCAGACCCTGTCATCCACCTCAAACACCTGTCCTCCACTACATACCCTGTCCTCCACTATATACCATGTCCTCCACTGCATACCCTGTCCTCCACTATAGACCCTGTCTTCCACTGCAGACCCTGTCCTCCACTGCAGACCCTGTCTTCCACTATAGACCATGTCTTCCACTATAGACCATGTCCTCCACTATAGACCCTGTCCTCCAATGCAGACCATGTCTTCCACTATAGACCCTGTCCTCCAATGCAGACCATGTCTTCCACTATAGACCCTGTCCTCCACTATATACCATGTCCTCCAATGCAGACCCTGTCCTCCACTATAGACCATGTCTTCCACTATAGACCATGTCATCCACTATAGACCCTGTCCTCCACTATAGACCATGTCCTCCAATGCAGACCCTGTCCTCCACTATAGACCCTGTCCTCCACTATATACCATGTCCTCCACTGCAGACCCTGTCCTCCACTATAGACCCTGTCTTCCACTGCAGACCCTGTCCTCCACTGCAGACCCTGTCTTCCACTATAGACCATGTCTTCCACTATAGACCATGTCCTCCACTATAGACCCTGTCCTCCAATGCAGACCATGTCTTCCACTATAGACCATGTCCTCCAATGCAGACCATGTCTTCCACTATAGACCATGTCTTCCACTATATACTCTGTCCTCCAATGCAGACCATGTTCTCCACTATAGACCCTGTCTTCCACTATAGACCCTGTCCTCCACTACAGACCCTGTCCTCCACTACAGACCCTGCCCTCCACTGCAGACCCTGTCATCCACCTCAAACACCTGTCCTCCACTACATACCCTGTCCTCCACTATATACCATGTCCTCCACTATAGACCCTGTCCTCCACTATAGACCCTGTCTTCCACTGCAGACCCTGTCCTCCACTGCAGACCCTGTCTTCCACTATAGACCATGTCTTCCACTATAGACGATGTCCTCCACTATAGACCATGTTCTCCACTATAGACCCTGTCCTCCACTATAGACCATGTCCTCCAATGCAGACCATGTTCTCCACTATAGACCATGTCCTCCACTATAGACCCTGTCTTCCACTATAGACCATGTCCTCCACTATAGACCATGTCCTCCACCATAGACCCTGTCCTCCACTATAGACCATGTCCTCCACTATAGACCATGTCCTCCACTATAGACCATGTCCTCCACTATAGACCATGTCCTCCACTACATACCCTGTCCTCCAATGCAGACATGTCTTCCACTATAGACCATGTCCTCCACTATAGACCATGTCCTCCACTATAGACCCTGTCCTCCACTATAGACCCTGTCCTCCACTACATACCCTGTCCTCCAATGCAGACATGTCTTCCACTATAGACCATGTCCTCCACTATAGACCCTGTCTTCCACTATAGACCCTGTCCTCCAATGCAGACCATGTTCTCCACTATAGACCATGTCCTCCACTATAGACCCTGTCCTCCAATGCAGACCATGTTCTCCACTATAGACCATGTCCTCCACTATAGACCCTGTCTTCCACTACAGACCCTGTCCTCCACTATAGACCATGTCCTCCACTATAGACCATGTCCTCCACTATAGATCATGTCCTCCACTATAGATCATGTCCTCCACTATAGACCCTGTCCTCCACTATAGACCCTGTCCTCCACTATAGACCCTGTCCTCCACTATATACCATGTCCTCCAATGCAGACCCTGTCCTCCACTATAGACCATGTCCTCCACTATAGACCCTGTCCTCCACTATATATCATGTCCTCCACTATAGACCCTGTCCTCCACTATAGACCATGTCCTCCACTATAGACCATGTCATCCACTATAGACCCTGTCCTCCACTATAGACCCTGTCCTCCACTATAGACCATGTCCTCCAATGCAGACCCTGTCCTCCACTATAGACCCTGTCTTCCACTATAGACATTGTCCTCCAATGCAGACCATGTCTTCCACTATAGACCATGTCTTCCACTATATACTCTGTCCTCCAATGCAGACCATGTTCTCCACTATAGACCCTGTCCTCCACTATAGACCCTGTCCTCCACTATAGACCATGTCCTCCAATGCAGACCATGTCTTCCACTATAGACCATGCCTTCCACTATATACCCTGTCCTCCACTACAGACCCTGCCCTCCACTGCAGACCCTGTCATCCACTGTAAACCCTGTCATCCACCTCAGACCCCTGTCCTCCACTGCATACCCTGTCCTCCACTATATACCATGTCCTCCACTGCAGACCCTGTCCTCCACTATAGACCCTGTCTTCCACTGCAGACCCTGTCCTCCACTGCAGACCATGTTCTCCACTATAGACCCTGTCCTCCACTATAGACCCTGTCCTCCACTATAGACCCTGTCCTCCACTATAGACCCTGTCTTCCACTATAGACCCTGTCCTCCACTGCAGACCATGTCCTCCACTATAGACCCTGTCCTCCACTATAGACCATGTCTTCCACTATAGACGATGTCCTCCACTATAGACCATGTTCTCCACTATAGACCCTGTCCTCCACTATAGACCATGTCCTCCAATACAGACCATGTCCTCCACTATAGACCCTGTCCTCCAATGCAGACCATGTTCTCCACTATAGACCCTGTCCTCCACTATAGACCATGTCCTCCACTATAGACCCTGTCTTCCACTATAGACCATGTCCTCCACTATAGACCCTGTCATCCACTGCAGACCCTGTCCTCCACTATAGACCATGTCTTCCACTATAGACGATGTCCTCCACTATAGACCATGTCCTCCACTATAAACCCTGTCCTCCACTATAGACCCTGTCCTCCAATGCAGACCATGTCTTCCACTATAGACCCTGTCCTCCAATGCAGACCATGTCTTCCACTATAGACCATGTCTTCCACTATAGACCATGTCTTCCACTATAGACCATGTCTTCCACTATAGACCCTGTCCTCCAATGCAGACCATGTCCTCCACTATAGACCCTGTCCTCCACTATAGACCATGCCCTCCACTATAGACCATGTCCTCCAATGCAGACCCTGTCCTCCACTATAGACCCTGTCCTCCACTATAGACCATGTCCTCCAATGCAGACCATGTCCTCCACTATAGACCCTGTCTTCAACTATAGACCTTGTCCTCCAATGCAGACCATGTCTTCCACTATAGACCATGTCTTCCACTATATACTCTGTCCTCCAATGCAGACCATGTGCTCCACTATAGACCCTGTCTTCCACTATAGACCCTGTCCTCCACTACAGACCCTGTCCTCCACTACAGACCCTGCCCTCCACTGCAGACCCTGTCATCCACCTCAAACACCTGTCCTCCACTACATACCCTGTCCTCCACTATATACCATGTCCTCCACTGCAGACCCTGTCCTCCACTATAGACCCTGTCTTCCACTGCAGACCCTGTCCTCCACTGCAGACCCTGTCTTCCACTATAGACCATGTCTTCCACTATAGACGATGTCCTCCACTATAGACCATGTTCTCCACTATAGACCCTGTCCTCCACTATAGACCATGTCCTCCAATGCAGACCATGTTCTCCACTATAGACTATGTCCTCCACTATAGACCCTGTCTTCCACTATAGACCATGTCCTCCACTATAGACCATGTCCTCCACCATAGACCCTGTCCTCCACTATAGACCATGTCCTCCACTATAGACCATGTCCTCCACTATAGACCATGTCCTCCACTATATACCATGTCCTCCACTATAGACCCTGTCCTCCACTACATACCCTGTCCTCCAATGCAGACCATGTCTTCCACTATAGACCATGTCCTCCACTATAGACCATGTCCTCCACTATAGACCCTGTCCTCCACTATAGACCCTGTCCTCCAATGCAGACCATGTCTTCCACTATAGACCATGTCCTCCACTATAGACCCTGTCTTCCACTATAGACCCTGTCCTCCACTATAGACCCTGTCCTCCAATGCAGACCATGTTCTCCACTATAGACCATGTCCTCCACTATAGACCCTGTCTTCCACTACAGACCCTGTCCTCCACTATTGACCATGTCCTCCAATGCAGACCATGTTCTCCACTATAGACCATGTCCTCCACTATAGACCCTGTCTTCCACTACAGACCCTGTCCTCCACTATAGACCATGTCCTCCACTATAGACCATGTCTTCCACTATAGATCATGTCCTCCACTATAGACCCTGTCCTCCACTATAGACCATGTCCTCCACTATAGACCCTGTCCTCCACTATATATCATGTCCTCCACTATAGACCCTGTCCTCCACTATATACCATGTCCTCCAATGCAGGCCCTGTCCTCCACTATAGACCATGTCATCCACTATAGACCATGTCATCCACTATAGACCCTGTCCTCCACTATAGACCCTGTCCTCCACTATATACCATGTCCTCCAATGCAGACCCTGTCCTCCACTATAGACCCTGTCTTCCACTATAGACATTGTCCTCCAATGCAGACCATGTCTTCCACTATAGACCATGTCTTCCACTATATACTCTGTCCTCCAATGCAGACCATGTTCTCCACTATAGACCCTGTCCTCCACTATAGACCCTGTCCTCCACTATAGACCATGTCCTCCAATGCAGACCATGTCTTCCACTATAGACCATGTCTTCCACTATATACCCTGTCCTCCACTACAGACCCTGCCCTCCACTGCAGACCCTGTCATCCACTGTAAACCCTGTCAGCCACCTCAGACCCCTGTCCTCCACTGCATACCCTGTCCTCCACTATATACCATGTCCTCCACTGCAGACCCTGTCCTCCACTATAGACCCTGTCTTCCACTGCAGACCCTGTCCTCCACTGCAGACCCTGTCTTCCACTATAGACCATGTCTTCCACTATAGACCCTGTCCTCCAATGCAGACCATGTTCTCCACTATAGACCCTGTCCTCCACTATAGACCATGCCCTCCACTATAGACCCTGTCTTCCACTATAGACCCTGTCCTCCAATGCAGACCATGTTCTCCACTATAGACCCTGTCCTCCACTATAGACCATGTCTTCCACTATAGACGATGTCCTCCACTATAGACCATGTTCTCCACTATAGACCCTGTCCTCCACTATAGACCATGTCCTCCAATACAGACCATGTCCTCCACTATAGACCCTGTCCTCCAATGCAGACCATGTTCTCCACTATAGACCCTGTCCTCCACTATAGACCCTGTCTTCCACTATAGACCATGTCCTCCACTATAGACCGTGTCTTCCACTATAGACCCTGTCATCCACTATAGACCATGTCTTCCACTATAGACGATGTCCTCCACTATAGACCATGTCCTCCACTATAAACCCTGTCCTCCACTATAGACCATGTCCTCCACTGCAGACCCTGTCCTCCACTATAGACCATGTCTTCCACTATAGACGATGTCCTCCACTATAGACCATGTCCTCCACTATAAACCCTGTCCTCCACTATAGACCATGTCCTCCAATGCAGACCATGTCTTCCACTATAGACCCTGTCCTCCAATGCAGACCATGTCTTCCACTATAGACCATGTCTTCCACTATAGACCATGTCTTCCACTATAGACCATGTCTTCCACTATAGACCCTGTCCTCCAATGCAGACCATGTCCTCCACTATAGACCCTGTCCTCCACTATAGACCATGTCCTCCACTATAGACCATGTTCTCCACTATAGACCCTGTCCTCCACTATAGACCCTGTCCTCCAATGCAGACCATGTCTTCCACTATAGACCCTGTCCTCCAATGCAGACCATGTCTTCCACTATAGACCATGTCTTCCACTATAGACCATGTCTTCCACTATAGACCCTGTCCTCCAATGCAGACCATGTCCTCCACTATAGACCCTGTCCTCCACTATAGACCATGTCCTCCACTATAGACCATGTTCTCCACTATAGACCCTGTCCTCCACTATAGACCCTGTCCTCCACTATAGACCATGTCCTCCAATGCAGACCATGTTCTCCACTATAGACCATGTCCTCCACTATAGACCATGTCTTCCACTATAGACCCTGTCCTCCACTATAGACCCTGTCCTCCACTATAGACACTGTCCTCCACTATAGACCATGTCCTCCACTATAGACCCTGTCCTCCACTGTAGACCCTGTCCTCCACTATATACCATGTCCTCCAATATAGACCATGTCCTCCACTATAGACATGTCTTCCACTATATACCCTGTCCTCCACTATAGACCCTGTCCTCCACTATAGACCCTGTTCTCCAATGCAGACCATGTCCTCCACTATAGACCGTGTCATCCACTATAGATCCTGTCTTCCACTATAGACCCTGTCCTCCACTGCAGACCCTGTCCTCCACTGCAGACCCTGTCTTCCACTATAGACCCTGTCATCCACTATAGACCCTGTCATCCAATGCAGACCATGTTCTCCACTATAGACCATGTCCTCCACTATAGACCATGTCTTCCACTATAGACCCTGTCCTCCACTATAGACCCTGTCCTCCACTATAGACACTGTCCTCCACTATAGACCATGTCCTCCACTATAGACCCTGTCCTCCACTGTAGACCCTGTCCTCCACTATATACCATGTCCTCCAATATAGACCATGTCCTCCACTATAGACATGTCTTCCACTATATACCCTGTCCTCCACTATAGACCCTGTCCTCCACTATAGACCCTGTTCTCCAATGCAGACCATGTCCTCCACTATAGACCGTGTCATCCACTATAGATCCTGTCTTCCACTATAGACCCTGTCCTCCACTGCAGACCCTGTCCTCCACTGCAGACCCTGTCTTCCACTATAGACCCTGTCATCCACTATAGACCCTGTCATCCAATGCAGACCATGTCTTCCACTATAGACCATGTCTTCCACTATAGACCATGTCTTCCACTATAGACCCTGTCCTCCAATGCAGACCATGTCCTCCACTATAGACCCTGTCCTCCACTATAGACCATGTCCTCCACTATAGACCATGTTCTCCACTATAGACCCTGTCCTCCACTATAGACCCTGTCCTCCACTATAGACCATGTCCTCCAATGCAGACCATGTTCTCCACTATAGACCATGTCCTCCACTATAGACCATGTCTTCCACTATAGACCCTGTCCTCCACTATAGACCCTGTCCTCCACTATAGACACTGTCCTCCACTATAGACCATGTCCTCCACTATAGACCCTGTCCTCCACTGTAGACCCTGTCCTCCACTATAGACCCTGTCCTCCACTATATACCATGTCCTCCACTATAGACCATGTCCTCCACTATAGACATGTCTTCCACTATATACCCTGTCCTCCACTATAGACCCTGTCCTCCACTATAGACCCTGTTCTCCAATGCAGACCATGTCCTCCACTATAGACCGTGTCATCCACTATAGATCCTGTCTTCCACTATAGACCCTGTCCTCCACTGCAGACCCTGTCCTCCACTGCAGACCCTGTCCTCCACTATAGACCCTGTCCTCCACTGCAGACCCTGTCTTCCACTATAGACCCTGTCATCCACTATAGACCCTGTCATCCACTATAGACCTCCAGCTCCTGCCCAAGGTTATAATCCTTTTCTCAGATCTCAAGCTCAGTTGATTTGATTGGTTGATTCTGAGTTTTATTGTCAGCTGAGCCAATCAGAAGCTTGAGACTGAGCTTGAGATTGGACAACAGTTTTATAACCTCGAGGCAAGGTTTATGTCCCCCACTGATAAAAGGAAGAAAGTCTCCATATATAACCTAATCTGTGAGTGTGACAATGCGCCTCAAATCAAATGAGTTTAACCCGCCGCATAAATTAGACGGAATGTGCAAACAACATGCTGTTTGCAAATGCGACTTCAGTCGTGATTGGCAGGTAAAGGGTTAATTTCACAGATGTAGTGGATGGATTTCAAATTTGTGTTTATACAGACAATGTTGATTATGTGTTTAGTTTATACAAATTTATTTCAGCTCGATTGCGAAACATGTTCTTACTTACAACTTCTATTAACCCTTTCAACCCCACAGGCCTCTAAATAGGCTTATGAAAAGTGTAGATCCAGATGAGCCGGCTCGTGACGAGCCGTCTCATCAGGATCTGCACTTTTTTGCCAGTAATAATTATTACTATTTTTAGATAAAATTACCCATTTTAATAAATGAACTGGTCCAAAGGTAATTTTCTTATTAATTTATTGGTCTGAAAATATCACGCACCAGTCCATGTCAGTTACTTGGGGTTGAATGGGTTAATCACTCTCGAGACCTCATTCCTGATGGAATCCATCGTCACGAGGGAGAATAGGCAATGTGGAATCTAAATGCCTCTTAAGGGCACAATGGTAATGGCTCCAGTGGGGCTCAAACTCTGGACCTTTCGCACCTGAAGCGACCACGTTACCACTGCTCTATCACGGCTTCCACTTATGTTTCGAATTCTTTCGTGCCAGGAAGCTACCTAGCTGACTTGTGGAAAGTTTTACCCGAGTACCCACCCATACATGAATATGCTGGAGTACCCCACCCATACATGAACATGCTGGAGTACCCCACCCATACATGCTGAAGTACCCCACCCATACATGAACATGCTGGAGTACCCCACCCATACATGAACATGCTGGAGTACCCCACCCATACATGAACATGCTGGAGTATCCCACCCATACATGAACATGCTGGAGTACCCCACCCATACATGAACATGCTGGAGTACCCCACCCATACATGAACATGCTGGAGTACCCCACCCATACATGAACATGCTGGATTACCCCACCCATACATGAACATGCTGGAGTACCCCACCCATACATGAACATACTGGAGTACCCCACCCATACATGAACATGCTGGAGTACCCCACCCATACATGAACATGCTGGAGTACCCCACCCATACATGAACATGCTGGAGTACCCCACCCATACATGAACATGCTGGAGAAGTCGCCAGATGACCTTAGCTGTTTTGTTTTGTGCAACTACAAAAACAAACAAGCAAAACAATAATGACTAATAATGCATTGAGATATTTTTGTCAGCGGTAAAGAATGAACTATTCCCTTACATATCAAATGTGATTTCATTCCAGGTATGGCAATGGGTATGCACTCGCAGGCGGGGTACGGCATGCAAGGTTCCATGGTGTCCCCTGGGGGTGGGGCAGTCAGGATGCAGTCATCTATGAACGTTCAGAACACAATGGTAGGAACTGCAGCGTTCCACCACAGAACGGATAACGCTTTCTCCACTTTCGGCAGCATGAAATAATCTTTTTTATGATCAATCGCATCATCTAACATTCCATGTTATCTTTACATATGTGTGTCAGTAACCGAATTGAAAATTACTTCTCACGTCAAAATAAAAACAGTGCAAGAGCAACCATGTTAGCCAAAAGATGATCGTCGAAAAATACACTGTAAGCATGACCATCTGTGTTCCTCGACGGAATCTTCCCACCTGTGTGTTTTTATGTCCATAGTAAGTAAACTTCTTTAAAGTTTTATCATCATGACCAAAAGAAATATATGGAACTATTTTTATGCTGCCGAAGGGAGACATATAGTTTTCGCACTGTACGTGCGTCCGAGTCAATATTTACAGTGCGGGTTGTAACTTCCTCGGCTCTGGTGTGCATTCATCACCTTGCAGTGCGGGCTGTAACTTCCTCGGCTATGGTGTGCATTCATCACCTTGCAGTGTGGGCTGTAACTTCCTCGGCTATGGTGTGCATTCATCACCTTGCAGTGCAGGCTGTAACTTCCTCGGCTATGGTGTGCATTCATCACCTTGCAGTGCGGGCTGTAACTTCCTTGGCTATGGTGTGCATTCATCACCTTGCAGTGCGGACTGTAACTTCCTCGACTATGGTGTGCATTCATCACCTTGCAGTGCGGGCTGTAACTTCCTCGGCTATGGTGTGCATTCATCACCTTGCAGTGCGGGCTGTAACTTCCTCGGCTATGGTGTGCATTCATCACCTTGCAGTGCGGACTGTAACTTCCTCGACTATGGTGTGCATTCATCACCTTGCAGTGCGGGCTGTAACTTCCTCGGCTATGGTGTGCATTCATCACCTTGCAGTGCGGGCTGTAACTTCCTCGGCTATGGTGTGCATTCATCACCTTGCAGTGCGGGCTGTAACTTCCTCGGCTATGGTGTGCATTCATCACCTTGCAGTGCGGGTTGTAACTTCAAAAATGATGTACACAGATAGGGCGGTGAATGGAGTTTCGAACAAGAATAACCAAACAATCATGACTAATATGAAACATATTATGCCAACCGTGTATTATACGATTGTCGACCATGTATTATACCGACTGTCGACCATGTATTATACGACTGTCGATCATGTATTATACCGACTGTCGACCATGTATTATACGACTGTCGACCATGTATTATACGACTGTCGACCATGTATTATACCGACTGTCGATCATGTATTATACCGACTGTCGACCATGTATTATACTGACTGTCGACCATGTATTATACTGACTGTCGACCATGTATTATACCGACTGTCGATCATGTATTATACGACTATCGACCATGTATTATACGACTGTCGACCATGTATTATACCGACTGTCGATCATGTATTATACCGACTGTCGACCATGTATTATACCGACTGTCAACTGTGTATTATACCGACTGTCTATTAATTTAGAAGTTTTATACCTACTGTCGCTCGTGTATTATACCGTCTGTCGACCGCGTATTATACGACTGTCGACCGTGTATTATACCAACTGTTGACTGTGTATTATACGACTGTCAACCGTGTCTTATACGACTGTTGACTGTATTATACGACTGTCGACTGTGTATTATATGACTGTGAATTAAACGACTGTCAACCGTGTATTATACGACTGTCGACTGTGTATTATATGACTGTCGACTGTATTATATGACTGTCTACTGTATTATACGACTGTCGACTGTATTATACCGATCGTGAGAAAGGAGGTGACTCATAGGAAGTTGTAACTTATTATGATAAAATAAATTGTATACTTTACAGAAAGAAGTAGTTTCTGCTGGGATTTCAGGAAGGCAGTTTAGATGAAAATTATATATTCCAAACAAAATAAATATTGTCAGTTTATATGTAAGCTGTTTAGAAATTGTTTGGGTTGGGTGCACGGCTCAATGTCGCTCTCTAGCGTGAGCCCTGGGGTGAGTGCAGGGCTCCATGTCGCTCTCTAGCATGAGCTCTGGGGTGAGTGCAGGGCTCAATGTCGCTCTCTAGCGTGAGCCCTGGGTAAGTGCAGGGCTCCATGTCGCTCTCTAGCGTGAGCCCTGGGGTGAGTGCAGGGCTCCATGTCGCTCTCTAGCATGAGCTCTGGGGTGAGTGCAGGGCTCCATGTCGCTCTCTAGTGTGAGCCCTGGGGTGAGTGCAGGGCTCCATGTCGCTCTCTAGCATGAGCCCTGGGGTGAGTGCAGGGCTCCATGTCGCTCTCTAGTGTGAGCCCTGGGGTGAGTGCAGGGCTCCATGTCACTCTCTAGTGTGAGCCCTGGGGTGAGTGCAGGGCTCCATGTCGCTCTCTAGCATGAGCTCTGGGGTGAGTGCAGGGCTCCATGTCGCTCTCTAGTGTGAGCCCTGGGGTGAGTGCAGGGCTCCATGTCGCTCTCTGGGGTGAGTGCAGGGCTCCATGTCGCTCTCTAGCATGAGCTCTGGGGTGAGTGCAGGGCTCCATGTCGCTCTCTAGTGTGAGCCCTGGGGTGAGTGCAGGGCTCCATGTCGCTCTCTAGCATGAGCTCTGGGTGAGTGCAGTGCTCCATGTCGCTCTCTAGTGTGAGCCCTGGGTGAGTGCAGGGCTCCATGTCGCTCTCTAGTGTGACCCTGGGGTGAGTGCAGGGCTCCATGTCACTCTCTAGTGTGAGCCCTGGGGTAAGTGCAGGGCTCCATGTTGCTCGCTAGCATGAGCCCTGGGGTGAGTGCAGGGCTCCATGTCGCTCTCTAGTGTGAGCCCTGGGGTGAGTGCAGGGCTCCATGTCGCTCTCTAGCGTGAGCCCTGTGGTAAGTGCAGGGCTCCATGTCGCTCTCTAGCATGAGCTCTGGGGTGAGTGCAGGGCTCCATGTCGCTCTCTAGCGTGAGCCCTGGGGTGAGTGCAGGGCTCCATGTCGCTCTCTAGTGTGAGCCCTGGGGTAAGTGCAGGGCTCCATGTCGCTCTCTAGCATGAGCTCTGGGGTGAGTGCAGGGCTCCATGTCGCTCTGGGATGAGTGCAGGGCTCCATGTCGCTCTCTAGCATGAGCTCTGGGGTGAGTGCAGGGCTCCATGTCGCTCTCTAGCATGAGCCCTGGGGTGATCCTATTTATTTTCAGTATTTTGGGACATTTCCTCTGTTTTCACAATTTTCCAATCACAGCCCTGCGTTAGATGAAATACTGGCAATGAAGCTTGGTGTTGCACCGGACGTGTATGTTGATGGTTCCGGGCAGAAGTAATCAAAGCTAATTTGTATCTTGGATGTTCTGAATGGAGGAATTTAATATGCACTAAAATGATAATTACATTTGGGACATATCATAAATGTGAACCATTTCTAGAGCCCAGTTGAAGTACGATGGATTCCGAAAGGGTAACGTGTAGAATATTTATGTAGAACACAAAGAAGTAGAACAAAGGTTGTGGCTCGGTTGTAGTTATGTCAAGTGAGTGATGCAGGGTCGTGTGGCCCCCTTGTTTACAATTAGGACCACTGCCGTATCTCCGTATCTTTTCAAAATCGTAAGAGGCGACTAAAATGTGCCTGAAACCCTGGTTGTGCTGCATCTCTGATTCCAGCAGATGTGAAAGTTTTGATTCCATACCTCATATTTTTATTTCAATGAAAATAATATGTGGAAACAAAATTGCCTGTTGGGCGCCATTGTAACCCAAACTTTGTTGATGCGCTGGAAAACACTGCAAAAACAACAGTTCTCTGCACAATCCTACATGTATTTTCTTATTGTGATAATTATACTATGTATATTCATTGAAATAAAATATTGTTTAAACTAATGAGCAATCACTTCAGATGATATTTATAATATAACAAATACAGTACTGTTGTAAGTGGCAAGAAATATCGTTCCATATTTGACCAAAAAAGTGATATTTTTTAGATAGCTAGGACATTACTAAATTCTACGTGTTCTGTTGATTTTTCTGTGATACGTTATATTGTCAGTAATTGCACAGATGTGTACGTACATGTGCTGTAAATTGTTTATTGTGTTATATTGTATGTCAGTAATTGCACAGATGTGTACGTACATGTGCTGTAAATTGTTTATTGTGTTATTTACTATGTAACATCTATTGTTTTACTTTGAAATTCAATGATCTGCTGATTATATGCCATTTGTTTATATTGTATGAAAGAGGGCTGTAGCCAGCCAGACATTGATTATACATGTTGCACATGCTGCTAGAAAGTGTTTGGTCCTGGAATACATTTTCTGAAATGTTATGAGTTTTCTGAGAAGCATTAATTTTAGTTTTCTGAGAAGCATTAATTTTAGTTGAGTTTTTGAAATTTCTAAGACTGGTGGCTTATTCTAGGTTATAATGTTTGTGAGAAGTGAGGCACGCACCCCACCCGTAGATTGTGTTATTTAATCAATTTCTACTAAATGGGGTTAATAGTCGCAATTTGACAATTTTGAATAGAGCGCTTTATAACTTATAGCTTTATATTCGCTTGGTATGAAAATTGTAAAATAATTTATTTTATTTTTAGTGGGGTCCCCAGGGGACGAAGTCAGGGTCCCTAGGGCGACTAATTGGCCCCATGTCTCCCTCTAGAATGATCCCTTGTTTCATATTATGCTATTTTTCATATATTCTTCATAAGTCTACTTATGTCTATAAAGTGACGGTGTTACTGTTTTCTCTCGGATACATAGGAGTATGTCCACAGAAATGTGTGCAAACCGATTTTGTATGACATTTTTAGGGCAAAGTAAGGGCCCTCAGGAATTCAGGGTTCCTAGGGCGAAAATGAGCCCGGCTTATTATTGTGTTTGAAAATTATTCATATTTGTGAAAATTACATCTTTATGTATAAAAAGTCTTCACGGTGAGAAAATGGTTTAAACTTCAGCAATTCTTCGGTATTCCTGGTTGTTCTATCTGCTACGTGTAATTCTGTTTTATGTAAATTTGTTTCCGTTGTATCCCTTGTTTGTGTAGATCCTCGATGTTACATTTGTTTCCGTTGTATCCCTTGTCTGTGTAGATCCTCGATGTTACATTTGTTTCCGTTGTATCCCTTGTCTGTGTAGATCCTCGATGTTACATTTGTTTCCGTTGTATCCCTTGTTTGTGTAGATCCTCGATGTTACATTTGTTTCCGTTGTATCCCTTGTTTGTGTGTAGATCCTCGATGTTACATTTGTTTCCGTTGTATCCCTTGTTTGTGTTGTATCCCTTGTTTGTGTAGATCCTCGATGTTACATTTGTTTCCGTTGTATCCCTTGTCTGTGTAGATCCTTGATGTTACATTTGTTTCCCTTGTCTGTGTAGATCCTCGATGTTTCCATTGTATCCCTTGTCTGTGTAGATCCTCGATGTTTCCGTTGTATCCCTTGTTTGTGTAGATCCTCGATGTTACATTTGTTTCCATTGTATCCCTTGTTTGTGTAGATACTCGATGTTACATTTGTTGCCATTGTATCCCTCATGATCAGGCTCTTGTATTGGACTTTCCTAACATTAACAGAGTTCAACAAAGAATACTGAATGTTCCTTTTCATGTCATTACAAACTACGCATACATGTACAGTGCAGTGTTAGTCGTGATAGCGCTCCCGTCATGTGTGAAAGGTTTGCAGTTTGCGGCAGCTGTAACAGTTACGATTGTGCCCTTAGGCAAGGCATTTAACGTCCACATTGCCTCTTCTCTCATGGCAATGTATACCATCAGGAATGAGGTCTCGAGTGTGATCAATAAGAACTTGTTTCACAATCGAGCTAAAATAATGTGTCATGAAAGGTCCTAGAGAATAAGACGTTTTTGATGGATAGATCTGAGTAGATCTAAATATAGTTCAATGATGAGATTTTTTCATTTCTTTTAAGGAAAATCTTTTCTGAGAAACTGTTGTGCAGAGTTTTGTTTTATCCCATTTTGGTTTCGAATCGAATCGTAACTGTCCTTTATTACAGCAATACTAGATGTGTTAATATACACACAATTCTTATCTCTAAAATGGGATTTATTTCACAAATTCAGTATTCTGTTTATGATACCTGTTTTAAGTAATGATGTCATTAAGCCCCCCCCCCCCCAGTCTTTGGTGTGATTGTAGTTGATTAAGAAAGGCCTAAATACCTCGCAATATAAATTTCCCATACGTGATTCACTGCTATCTTTATTTAGAGACAATTCAATTTTGCTAATGCCCAATACTAATGAAAACACATTCATTTACCAATACCTTAATTGTAAATGTTTTGTTCATTTACCAATACCTTAATTGTAAATGTTTTGTTCATTTACCAATACCTTAATTGTAAATGTTTTGTTCATTTACCAATACCTTAATTGTAAATGTTTTGTTCATTTACCAATACCGTAATTGTAAATGTTTTGTTCATCTGTGGTATCTGTAATCATGTATTGTTATTGGTGGTGTGAGTTTATTTACCCTCGCCACCATGTGGGCGAGTGCAGGTTACTTGTGTAGCATCACATTTATATACATACAATATACAAGACCTTTGGTTGAGAAACCCAGTCTTCTGTGAAGACTTTCTGTTGGAAACATATTGCTATAAGATGGTTTGCACCAATGAATACCGGTTATGACCAAGTTATTCCAACGATTTGTGGATAAACGTGTTTGCATGAAATGACTGTACATTTTAGATATCGTTTTGTAGGTCACACATTGAACTGTCAGTTGTAGATGACCAATGTATTGATTTATTTAGAACTAATAATTAATGACATTTGTTGTTTAGCATTGTTTAAAGCAGCATTACATCGTAATAAAGGATGTTTTGGGTAAAATATAAATACCAATGTTTACAAAAATCGAAAATAGTCGCTCAGAAACGATAAAATTCCAATAAATTTAAACCGTCGTATACGCGAAAACACACGAAATATAAACACTCGTGCGTGAAACAACTGAGGATGTAGAAAACAACGTATATATTTTGAACATGAAATACTATCTATCTTCCTCTAATGTCGAACCCCTCGCGGGGATGTAGAAATGTCCCTAAAAGACTTGGCTAACAGAGGTATGAATCAACATATCAAGTAATTTAATTAAAAAAGACAACGTGGGACAAATGGGATGATGCATTCCGGTTGTAAACAAGTGCGTGACCGATCGACTCGGAAAGTCCTACTTTATCGCAAAAAAACACTGTTTACCAAATGAACATAAGTATAATGTTAGAATGTGTAGCAGCATTGTTACCCATACATAAAAATGAATTTTTCATTTCATACGATGTAATGCTGCTTTAACCATTCCCTGCATAGACACATCTCTCGACGTCATTACCAAAAGTACAAACATTGAAACACCTACATTGGATAAAACCATTAAACATTGCCAAGTGGTGGGAGTCGTGATTGCGCGTTTGCTTCGAACCCCCGCGAGCCTGCTGGTGCCCTTAGGCAAGGCCTCTTCTCTCCCTCGTGGTGAAACGTCTCGAAAGCGATTAATATAAGTTGTTTCATAATTGAGCTGAAATAAATTTGTATAAACTAGTTGCTAGTGATCTGTTTCCGATAGGCAATTGACTGCTAATTTATGGAGAACTGTAGCAAATAAACATATGTCTATGTACACTGACGGGTTGGAACACTCTCACTACGTTTTCTTGTAATCGTTGAAATGAACACATTTAGTAAATCAAAGTAGAACTGTATAGTGTGCTGGACTACTCTGCATGTGAAATGTTCGCGTTTTGTTAAAACTAGTTGCAGGTTGTAACATTTCTGGTGACATTAGACCGACAGTTCAAATTGTGGCACTACTTGTAAATGTCATAGTTTTATTTTAGGTTATGTTATGTGCCGGTGTACAGATATATATATATAAACTATATAAATAGATTGGTTAAAAAATAATTCATGATTTGTATATACATTTTGTTAGACTTTGTAGATTTTAACTCATTGTATCATCGGTGTAATAAAGATCAATTAATATCAATGTAAATATAAGGAATTGTCTGTTGAAAATGCAGGCCATCGATTTCTTTATTTAAATGCAGGCCATCGATTTCTTTATTTATAGAGGGTGACCAAATTAGTTCCAGATAGATTTCTCTATTTATAGAGGGTGACCAAATCCTCCTTGGTATATTATACCGGTACTAAGATTATATAGCATATGTACATGCACACAATTGTGAGGAAACCCCCGTACCATCTCAACCAGGTGGCAAACCACTGCACTAATCAGCTACCCTGTTGGGAGGCATGCATGTATTTTCAATGACCCACCAATTGCATAAAGTGCCTTTTCTTGGAAATAAAACGTGAACAAGTCAATTTTACATGATTTATTTTTGAAATAAAATATACAGATATAAGAGACTTTCTCGGTCTTAACAAAATGAATACATTCTATCGACCCCCCCCCCCCCCTCAATCTGTGTCAATTACGATTTTGAAGTCCATAACCCCCTAAATGAGAACATTATTATATTATACGACCAGCATTGCAACAACGTCTTGAACAAATAATAAACAAAGAATAAAATAAATCGACAAAAAAAAAGTGCAACGTAACACAACTGGCCCCTTCATGAATCCATACGTAGAAATATTACATTTTCTATTCATAGCAATAATATACCGGTACGATATAACCCATTTCATTCTGGATACATTGCAAACAACATAGATACAGATCAGCCGCTGCGTGCTGATCAAGATCTATGTTGTTTGCTACATAGCCAAGTGTCTTAGCAAGATCATCTGAATAGCAATCAGCATAGAGCCTGATCAGACTGCACGTTCCGTGGCGGCTGATATGGCTCTATGTTCTTTGCAAATACCGTTTGAACGGTATCCAGAATGAAATGGGTTAAAGGTTTCTATAATGAAATATTCACTGTGACAAGACAAAAAACATAAAATATGACGTATTGATATTTACACATTATTTCTCATCGCCGCTGTATAACACGGGATATGTTGTCGCTCAAGGATACAACACGCATTTGTAACATTTTGAATGACAACGACTATAATGGCATATTATACATGTATTGACAACAAACACAGAGCAAGGATGTTAATTGTGATGAATCAGTAATGATTTAGATAAACGACATGAAGAACCGTACAAACTATGAACTGTCGGCGAGGACTTACTGAGGCTGTCAAGAATTGGTCCTCGGGATTTGCATGAACCGTCAGCAAGGACTTACTGAGGCTGTCAAGAATTGGTCCTCGGGATTTACATGAACCGTCAGCGAGGACTTACTGAGGCTGTCAAGAATTGGTCCTCGGGATTTGCATGCAAACTTTCAAATATTTCTGGTAATCAACACTATTATTTTGACAAAATTCAATGTCGCTCGTGTGGATGGGATTTTCTAGGGAAGCCACGAACAACTTTGTCTTTTTATATCACCACGTGAATCAGAAGGTATAAATAGAAACAACCCATCTTTTACACAGTTCACAGTAGGTTATATATTTTAACCCTGATAACTGAAACAATACATACAGGACCCATGGCATTGCACTCGAAAGTAAGAACAGGACCCGTGGCACTGCACTCAAAAGTAAGAGACCACTTTTTCAGTTCCTGTTTGTGTTGTTACGGAACAAATTAGCTTGTATTATTAAGAGACCGTAACCATGGAGTCGGACCTAAGTTTGACTGTAGCTTGAATTTTGGAAACAATGGCTATATCTAGTTTAGCGTTGTCAGTTGTTTTACAATTCTGCACTAAATAATACATAACTACCGGTATGTACACTATCCTATAATACAATAATAATTGAAGAATTCGCCTCCGTTTCACGATATTTACGATAAACGTGCTTGCAAATACTCGTGGAGAACTGCAAACACGATACAAAAATCATCAGTGAATGACCAGTAACACATGTAATATCATCGCTATACCCTTGCGAGACATCAATCCACGGTTTAATCATCTGAAACGCAAGAAAAAGAACACTGAACATTCACTAACAGGAAGAAATGTCCACCCAGTCAACATGGTTATTAGGTCTAGTATTATGGTCGGTTATTAGGTCCAGTATTATGGTCGGTTATTAGATCCAGTATTATGGTCTGTTATTAGGTCCAGTATTATGGTCGGTTATTAGGTTTTATTGGGTGCTTCTCCAAACGGTATTTCCGGCATGTATGGGCATCCGGGTAGAACCTGCCTTACTGTCTTTGTTTGATCACCGTAATTTGGCTAACCCCACATCGCGGCTCAAAATGCATCCTGCCCCTTTTCCCGCTCTAGAATAAACCCTATTTACATCTCATTTCACATCGCTATGAATAAATGAGAAATGGAACCGAAACCTTCAAGACTGCTATAATCACCAATTATCCACACTCTACCATTCACCTCTTACTGGCTGTTATTAGCACAGTCATGAGCACACTACACTCACTTCTCCCGAGCAACCCGAGTTTGATCCCTCGGACACTGGGAAGTATGTGAGACTAGGTCTCTAAGTCGGACAGGTGCGATTTCTCCAGGGACTCAAGTTTTCTCCCACACGAAGGACCACGTATACCCTTTCATCCACGCCGAGAGTGATTAATTGACAACTTAAGTTGTTAATAAATAAAGTTCATACCGCTTATGATCAAGCAGGGGTCCTAATGCCAAGGAACAACATGCAAGCAGTGGTCCTAATTCTAAGTTACTTAGATGCCAAGGAACAACATGCAAGCAGTGGTCCTAATTCTAAGTTACTTAGATGCCAAGGAACAACATGCAAGCAGTGGTCCTAATTCTAAGTTACTTAGATGCCAAGGAACAACATGCAAGCAGTGGTCCTAATTCTAAGTTACTTAGATGCCAAGGAACAACATGCAAGCAGTGGTCCTAATTCTAAGTTACTTAGATGCCAAGGAACAACATGCAAGCAGTGGTCCTAATTCTAAGTTACTTAGATGCCAAGGAACAACATGCAAGCAGTGGTCCTAATTCTAAGTTACTTAGATGCCAAGGAACAACATGCAAGCAGTGGTCCTAATTCTAAGTTACTTAGATGCCAAGGAACAACATGCAAGCAGTGGTCCTAATTCTAAGTTACTTAGATGCCAAGGAACAACATGCAAGCAGTGGTCCTAATTCTAAGTTACTTAGATGCCAAGGAACAACATGCAAGCAGTGGTCCTAATTCTAAGTTACTTAGATGCCAAGGAACAACATGCAAGCAGTGGTCCTAATTCTAAGTTACTTAGATGCCAAGGAACAACATGCAAGCAGTGGTCCTAATTCTAAGTTACTTAGATGCCAAGGAACAACATGGGGTACATTGAAAGTGTAAAACATCAACAAAAACACGATTCAACTAGAACAGGAAAGTAAAATACCATCAGCCTCGTCATCGTATATATCGCTGTTTGTAATAACGGATTCGAGTGACGAAGCCTCATCTCTTATGTGAGATTGTAGATACTTCATCATGCCAAATGTCTTCACTCGCTTCCTTCCTGTAACACAAGGTAATTAGTAATATGATAGTGTAGATAGTTTAGCATGCTACTTCCTTCCTGTAACACAAGGAATATGAGAATGTAGATAGTTTAGCATGACACTTCCTACCTGTAACACAAGGACTATGAGAATGTAGATAGTTTAGCATGCCACTTCCTACCTGTAACACAAGGAATATGAGAATGTAGATAGTTTAGCATGACACTCCCTACCTGTAACACAAGGAATATGAGAATGTAGATAGTTTAGCATGACACTCCCTACCTGTAACACAAGGAATGTAGATAGTTTAGCATGCTACTTCCTTCCTGTAACACAAGGAATATGAGAATGTAGATAGTTTAGCATGCCACTTCCTACCTGTAACACAAGGAATATGAGAATGTAGATAGTTTAGCATGCCACTCCCTACCTGTAACACAAGGAATATGAGAATGTAGATAGTTTAGCATGACACTCCCTACCTGTAACACAAGGAATATGAGAATGTAGATAGTTTAGCATGCCACTTCCTTCCTGTAACACAAGGAATATGAGAATGTAGATAGTTTAGCATGCCACTTCCTACCTGTAACACAAGGAATATGAGAATGTAGATAGTTTATTATGCCACTCCCTACCTGTAACACAAGGAATATGAGAATGTAGATAGTTTAGCATGACACTCCCTACCTGTAACACAAGGAATATGAGAATGTAGATAGTTTAGCATGCTACTCCCTACCTATAACACAAGGAATATGAGAATGTAGATAGTTTAGCATGACACTCCCTACCTGTAACACAAGGAATATGAGAATGTAGATAGTTTAGCATGCCACTCCCTACCTATAACACAAGGAATATGAGAATGTAGATAGTTTAGCATGCCACTCCCTACCTGTAACACAAGGAATATGAGAATGTAGATAGTTTAGCATGCCACTCCCTATAACACAAGGAATATGAGAATGTAGATAGTTTAGCATGACACTCCCTATAACACAAGGAATATGAGAATGTAGATAGTTTAGCATGCTACTCCCTACCTATAACACAAAGAATATGAGAATGTAGATAGTTTAGCATGACACTCCCTATAACACAAGGAATATGAGAATGTAGATAGTTTAGCATGACACTCCCTATAACACAAGGAATATGAGAATGTAGATAGTTTAGCATGCTACTCCCTACCTATAACACAAAGAATATGAGAATGTAGATAGTTTAGCATGACACTCCCTATAACACAAGGAATATGAGAATGTAGATAGTTTAGCATGACACTCCCTATAACACAAGGAATATGAGAATGTAGATAGTTTAGCATGCTACTCCCTACCTATAACACAAAGAATATGAGAATGTAGATAGTTTAGCATGACACTCCCTATAACACAAGGAATATGAGAATGTAGATAGTTAGCATGCCACTTCCTTCCTGTAACACAAGGAATATGAGAATGTAGATAGTTTAGCATGCCACTCCCTATAACACAAGGAATATGAGAATGTAGATAGTTTAGCATGCCACTCCCTATAACACAAGGAAATTATGAATGCCGCACGCTGTGCAATTTCCAAATTCTTCTAAAAATAGTGCCGCTTACGAAAACTATTTCAACTATGGTCACTATGTGCAACAGGTGTGTACAATAAGTCACATACATCTATGTCACTATGTGCAACAGGTGTGTACAATAAGTCACATACTGTGTACATCTATGTCCCTCATAGCATAGCCATGGTATTTTCACCCTCTGTTCTAATGAAGTAGTCATGTGATTCATGCATGTCATGGCATCATGTCAGTTTTTGTTAGAAACTTTGCTGATAATATCATCGCTATGACCTTTTCATCTATCATAGCATAGCCATGGTATATTCACCTGCTCCACCAAAATCTGTTTTAATTAAGATATGGCTGCATTCGACGTAGTCATGTTATTCACGCAAGTCATGGTAAAATGACAAGGAGAATAGAAGAAAACATTATAGAAATGAGAGAGGGGGGGTGGTGAAAATGTCATGGCCATGATATATTCACCCGCGGGTGAATATATCATGACTATGTCATTTTCACCTCCCACATCAACACGTCAAAGCTTTCTACCAAGGTATCCCTCTTCTGGGGCCTTGTCTCAAATGAACAAGGTCTGATACGTCCAAAATTATCTATGCGAGACGTCTTCCTTAAGCGTGACATACCTAGTCGATATTTATGCATGTGTGAAGCTTCACCAAAATATTCCAAACGGTTTTTCACCCCCCCCCCAGCAACTCTTTCAAATTTGCCACCATCATATTTGAAATAGTCATATTTCTCTCCCTTACCATGAGATAGAAGCAATACAGCAACAACATTAGTCATATTCCATGATATACAAGGGAAAAATCTAAAATAAAAAGCGACACATTTTAAGGTGAATGCAACTATTAATTATTTATATAATGAGTACAATTCCCCACTACTGCACACTCAGTCAATTGGAAGTTGTGCTATGTCAATGGATATGTTGTTTAAGACAATTAGGGGGGGGGTGAAAATATCATGGCCATGAGATTCCCCCCCCCTGCAAATCTTTCAATTTTGTCACCACCATATATAAAATAGTCAGATGACTCTCACATACCATAAGATAGAAGCAACACAGCAACAACAACGTTTGACAAAAATATTGGGGGGCGGGTGAATGTCTCATAGGGGGGGTGAAAATCTCATGGCATTTTTTTCACCCGCGGGTGAAAATGTCGCGCGATATTTTCACCCATGGGTGAAAAAATAGGCGGGTGAAAATATCATATGACACCTATGCACGAAATCGGTACATTTGTATGTATTTACGAAATCAACTAAAAGTCGAATCGCAGATGCTTTGCAATCGGGGCCTATCAGCATATTCGAAATTCACAATTCAATTTTATATATGCTGCATACATGTAGGCACTGAAATAATTGGTAAGCCAACCCGATAAATTTAGTCACAACCACAGAATATTACCTTGAAACGAGTAATTTTCCGAAAATAGCTTTGGGACATTCCAATTTCACTAAATTAATTTTTTATTAGTCAATTTTCGGATTTTTCGCACATATTTTCGACAATGACTAAATTTTAGCACTTACCTGTATTTCAACACTGATTGTTATAAATTGGTATCTTGTGTCATACAACATTGATCATTTGGATAAAGATCATCCGGCTATTTATGTTAATTAGGCTGGGAATTATGTAAATATTTTTTCTTCGGCGTCACTGATTGTCTATGCGTATTAATGGTATTAAGTTGATTGCATTACAGTAAGTATCCGGATGTCGGGAGATTAGCTTAATATTCCTAGCGGCATGAATTTCCAGGCTGTCAAATGACAAAACGTATTACCATTAATTAGCAATTATATCCTCCAGAAATAAGGCGAAATGGATGTCGCCCTGATGTCTATTGTCGGCGAAGTGGCGGAAACTAAAGCGACCACTTCGCCCGAATCGCTCTCTAGCGTGAGCCCTGTTAATATTTTCATTAGGGATGATAACAAATAGTGATTTTGCTATTCGAATATTTGGTCGGGAAGGTATTCGACTATTCGATATAATTCTATCAGAAACTCAAAATCACTGAAATTCTTAGAAAAAATAGCCAAATTAACCTACTTTCTGTTTTACGTCATCTTCCTGTAAGGCCATGCAAATATGACGACAACTCAGTTATTGTTATCGACCACTGTACATTCATCCCTAATTTTTATTCATTTAACGTTGCCAGTAGTTGTTCTAAGATATTTACAGTTATTTCTGGTTCATCTGCATTAAAATATTACGTCACACGTCACTGTCTTTCATGCACATTGTTTCATGACGATATAACAAAAGCATTATACGGAGCATCCACCATATTTAATCATATTTGGAAATTGACCACTTTGTGCAGCAGTACCAATCATGCAAAACACAAATTTTGACCCTAGGGTCGGAAAATTTAGCACAGCAGTCATACAGGTATATTATATTTGAAAAATGTTCTCCCTGAAACAGTAGGGAGAATTGAGGAGGGATATTATTTCTCCAAAATCACCCACTAGCTACAGCCCTGTAGGGAGAATTGAGGCAGCACAGGGAGATTATTTCTCCAAAATCACCCACTAGCTACAGCCCTGGAGGGAGAATTGAGGGAGACTATTTCTCCAAAATCACCCACTAGCTACAGGCCTGTAGGGAGAATTGAGGGAGACTATTTCTCCAATATCACCCACTAGCTACAGCCCTGTAGGGAGAATTGAGGGAGACTATTTCTCCAAAATCACCCACTAGCTACAGCCCAATAGGGAGAATTGAGGGAGACTATTTCTCCAAAATCACCCACTAGCTACAGCCCTGTAGGGAGAATTGAGGGAGATTATATCTCCAAAATCACCCACTAGAGAAAGTTAGCCCGTAAATGTTCACCCGGACAGACGACAATGCCCACAACATAACTTACCAAATACTTTATGCAGCTGTTCATCACATATTATAAATCTCTTGTCTTTCGGGTCCTGCAAACACATATACGGTAGTACATGAAGGCATCTTATATTATAGAGTGGTGGAACCTATGCTCGGCGTATTCCTATGTATTTGGGCATATTTGTCCATTTAAAATATTTATATAGTTCTAGGCTAATTTAGCTGACAGAGTTGAAGCATGGTTCAATAGCATTCGGTAGTCTGCTGCAACTGTCACATGACTGGTCCAGCAGACTAATGTAAACAAGCAAATCATTGGGAGAATATTTCCACCGAAACTGATACATACATGAGCAATTCAGGTAGCTATCCGAATTTTAAAAATCTACACCTAACCCGAAAACTAGTTTCTATACCATTTCTGATTAAGACCAATACGTGTTTTTATTCAATGATGTACTATATCAAAATAAGATATTCAACAAGTTATGGTGGATAAATAAAAAATAACAAGTACGCCGTGCATAGGTGCCCTGAAGTCTTCAGTTCCCCATATAAACGGGTGCCAACCGACACCGTTGCGATAGCTGTATTGAGCAGCAAGGTCACGTGATGAAGCTAAAACTGTCAACAAGAGTTTCTTGAAAGTTGTTTTCATGACTTAAGAAAATAATAATATACGGCAAGTGCAATTAACATTTTATACTGGCCATTATATGTGGGATTTACGTCGAGCATAGGTTCCACCATTATATGTGGGATTTACGCCGAGCATAGGTTCCACCATTCTAAGTAAGAAATAATATTTGTCTTTCCGTTGATAATTGGCGAATAAAATGGTTTAGAGTTCCGACGCATAGGAATTAACTACGGTACGCAGGCCATTCCGGAGCTCAGAATGATAAACCCGGTTTTATTTGACTATAAATAACGCAAATACAAATATTATTTCGATTCTAACATGAATAAAATACCTAAAAAGTGCAAAAATAGTTGGTGTTCTATTGCAGATTAAACAATTCATTCTTTGCGAACACAGACAAAATGCCGAGCCATGTTAGAATACTGTAACAATGTTACAATGCCATGTTATGCCATGTTACAATGCCGATAGACAAATATATACTGAAAACAATCTGCTTATACAAATTAAAAACAAAATAATAGTTCTAAAACATCTATGCCCCCAGTTGATGGTAACACCAACAGCTATTTTTAGTGGAAGAAGACTCTTCAAGCAGTACTTTATACATGAATAGGCATCTGTGTAGAACCACCGACCTTCCGCAAGCCAGCTGGATAGCTTCCTCACATGAAAGAATTCGACATACCCCGTGAGGAGAGGGGTGGTGGGGGTGTGGGTGGGGGGGGGGATAATAATACAATTATGAATTTAGACAGAACTCTCTTACCTGAAGTTTTCTCTCTTTCACTATTTTCCACATTTTTGTTACAACTTCATTTCTTGGTAGCTGTAACAAAGATAGAACGAGTAGAGGAGGACATAGAAGGATACTAAGAACGAGTAGAGGAGGACATAGAAGGATACTAAGAACGAGTAGAGGAGGACATAGAAGGATACTAAGAATGAGTAGAGGACATAGAAGGATACTAAGAACGAGTAGAGGAGGACATAGAAGGATACTAAGAATGAGTAGAGGAGGACATAGAAGGATACTAAGAACGAGTAGAGGAGCATAGAAGGATACTAAGAACGAGTAGAGGAGGACATAGAAGGATACTAAGAACGAGTAGAGGAGGACATAGAAGGATACTAAGAATGAGTAGAGGAGGACATAGAAGGATACTAAGAACTAGTAGAGGAGGACATAGAAGGATACTAAGAATGAGTAGAGGAGGACATAGAAGGATACTAAGAACTAGTAGAGGAGGACATAGAAGGATACTAAGAATGAGTAGAGGACATAGAAGGATACTAAGAACGAGTAGAGGACATAGAAGGATACCAAGAACGAGTAGAGGAGGACATAGAAGGATACTAAGAACGAGTAGAGGAGGACATAGAAGGATACTAAGAACGAGTAGAGGAGGACATAGAAGGATACTAAGAACGAGTAGAGGAGGACATAGAAGGATACTAAGAACGAGTAGAGGAGGACATAGAAGGATACTAAGAACGAGTAGAGTAGAGGAGGACATAGAAGGATACTAAGAACGAGTAGAGGAGGACATAGAAGGATACTAAGAACAAGTAGAGGAGGACATAGAAGGATACTAAGAACGAGTAGAGGAGGACATAGAAGGATACTAAGAACGAGTAGAGGAGGACATAGAAGGATACTAAGAACGAGTAGAGGAGGACATAGAAGGATACTAAGAACGAGTAGAGGAGGACATAGAAGGATACTAAGAACGAGTAGAGGAGGACATAGAAGGATACTAAGAACGAGTAGAGGAGGACATAGAAGGATACTAAGAACGAGTAGAGGAGGACATAGAAGGATACTAAGAACGAGTAGAGGAGGACATAGAAGGATACTAAGAACGAGTAGAGGAGGACATAGAAGGATACTAAGAACGAGTAGAGGAGGACATAGAAGGATACTAAGAACGAGTAGAGGAGGACATAGAAGGATACTAAGAACGAGTAGAGGAGGACATAGAATGATACTAAGAACGAGTAGAGGAGGACATAGAAGGATACTAAGAACGAGTAGAGGAGGACATAGAAGGATACTAAGAACGAGTAGAGGAGGACATAGAAGGATACTAAGAACGAGTAGAGGAGGACATAGAAGGATACTAAGAACGAGTAGAGGAGGACATAGAAGGATACTAAGAACGAGTAGATGAGGACATAGAAGGATACTAAGAACGAGTAGAGGAGGACATAGGATACTAAGAACGAGTAGAGGAGGACATAGAAGGATACTAAGAACGAGTAGAGGAGGACATAGAAGGATACTAAGAACGAGTAGAGGAGGACATAGAAGGATACTAAGAATGAGTAGAGGAGGACATAGAAGGATACTAAGAACTAGTAGAGGAGGACATAGAAGGATACTAAGAACTAGTAGGAGGACATAGAAGGATACTAAGAACTAGTAGAGGAGGACATAGAAGGATACTAAGAACGAGTAGAGGAGGACATAGAAGGATACTAAGAACGAGTAGAGGAGGACATAGAAGGATACTAAGAATGAGTAGAGGAGGACATAGAAGGATACTAAGAATGAGTAGAGGAGGACATAGAAGGATACTAAGAACGAGTAGAGGAGGACATAATCAGATGTCAGTTCATTGCACATTACATACAAATATAATAAAACTTCCAAAATGGTAAAGTTACACTTAAACAATCATTTGTTTTGGGGTTATAAAGGTCTGGGGCACCGTTTGTTTTTGGAGTATAAAGTCGCAGTGATGCCAGCCAGCTAGATAGCACACACTCAGTGGAACCTACAGTGCTGCCAGCCAGCTAGATAGCACACACTCAGTGGAACCTACAGTGCTGCCAGCCAGCTAGATAGCACACTCTCAGTGGAACCTACAATGATGCCAGCCAGCTAGATAGCACACTCTCAGTGGAACCTACAGTGCTGCCAGCCAGCTAGATAGCACACTCTCAGTGGAACCTACAGTGCTGCCAGCCAGCTAGATAGCACACTCTCAGTGGAACCTACAGTGCTGCCAGCCAGCTAGATAGCACACTCTCAGTGGAACCTACAGTGCTGCCAGCCAGCTAGATAGCACTCTCAGTGGAACCTACAGTGCTGCCAGCCAGCTAGATAGCACACTCTCAGGGGAACCTACAGTGATGCCAGCCAGCTAGATAGCGAGCGCACTCTCAGTGGAACCTACAGTGCTGCCAGCCAGCTAGATAGCACTCTCAGTGGAACCTACAGTGCTGCCAGCCAGCTAGATAGCACTCTCAGTGGAACCTACAGTGCTGCCAGCCAGCTAGATAGCACTCTCAGTGGAACGTACAGTGCTGCCAGCCAGCTAGATAGCGCACTCTCAGGGGAACCTACAGTGCTGATGGGCAAGTGATTTGAAGTCAACAACCGTAACCAATCGGCTGCTTAAACAAGGCTAGTAATGTACACTCACCTGGTCAGCTTCCATAATGGCAGCTAATGCTGGAGATAAAACACACGGTCGTACATATAGATTGTTTGTTCTGTTCCCACCTGAAATGAAACAGCTCATGTATCACATTCTGTATAATTTTCTAAACAATTAATGCAATAATCAGCAGGATCTGATTAATACAAGCTTTTCTACATACAATAGTTCCTATTTCCTGCAAACATCAACTTAATACGCTTTCACTATTAATTTTACAGTCAGGGAAATGTCGAAGTCTCCCTAACTTCTCCCTAAATTTTCCCACTTTCTCCCTTAATCTTCTGGAGGGAGAAGTGACTTCTCCCAAAAACTTGGGGTCTAGCTTGAGCCCCGAGATACAGCACGACACTATATTGGAGCCCCGAGACACAGCACGACACTATATTGGAGCCCCGAGATACAGCACGACACTATATTGGAGCCCCGAGACACAGCACGACACTATATTGGAGCCCCGAGATACAGCACGACACTATATTGGAGCCCCGAGATACAGCACGACACTATATTGGAGCCCCGAGATACAGCACGACACTATATTGGAGCCCCGAGATACAGCACGACACTATATTGGAGCCCCGAGACACTATATTGGAGCCCCGAGACACTATATTGGAGCCCCGAGATACAGCACGACACTATATTGGAGCCCCGAGACACTATATTGGAGCCCCGAGATACAGCACGACACTATATTGGAGCCCCGAGACACTATATTGGAGCCCCGAGACACTATATTGGAGCCCCGAGATACAGCACGACACTATATTGGAGCCCCGAGATACAGCACGACACTATATTGGAGCCCCGAGACACTATATTGGAGCCCCGAGATACAGCACGACACTATATTGGAGCCCCGAGATACAGCACGACACTATATTGGAGCCCCGAGACACTATATTGGAGCCCCGAGATACAGCACGACACTATATTGGAGCCCCGAGACACAGCACGACACTATATTGGAGCCCCGAGATACAGCACGACACTATATTGGAGCCCCGAGATACAGCACGACACTATATTGGAGCCCCGAGATACAGCACGACACTATATTGGAGCCCCGAGATACAGCACGACACTATATTGGAGCCCTGAGATACAGCACGACACTATATTGGAGCCCCGAGATACAGCACGACACTATATTGGAGCCCCGAGATACAGCACGACACTATGGAATAAAGGATGCTTTCTGCTAAATAATATAAATTAAATACTGTCAATACCTAAAACCAATCAAATATTCACAGAATCGTTTAGTTTATACAAATATTCGCACAGAATCGTTTAGTTTATACAAATATTCGCACAGAATCAATTAGTTTATACAAATATTCGCACAGAATCAATTAGTTTATACAAATATTCGCACAGAATCATTTAGTTTATACAAATATTCGCACAGAATCAATTAGTTTATACAAATATTCGCACAGAATCGTTTAGTTTATACAAATATTCGCACAGAATCAATTAGTTTATACAAATATTCACACAGAATCAATTAATTTATACAAATATTCGCACAGAATCAATTAGTTTATACAAATATTCGCACAGAATCAATTAGTTTATACAAATTTAATTTAGCTCGATTGCGAAACAAGTTCTTTCAACTTATATTGATCACTCTCGAGACCTCATTCCTGATGGAATCCATCGCCACGAGGGAGAGAGAAGAGGCAATGTGGAATTTAAATGCCTTGCCTAAGGGCACAATCGTAACGGCTCCAGCGGGGCTCGAATTCCGGACCTTTCGCACAGAATCAATTAAATATAGCACTGAACATAAACAGCTGTCTTAGATGTTTGTTCTGATTGCCGATAAAGAGCGATGCGTTCCAAATGTACACAGGGCGTGGTAAACTCATTCAGGAAAGTCCTACTTTCACTTTCTGTTATATTGCCCCACTGTTTACAGACTGAAAATAATTACTTCAAATTGTAATCGAAGAAAATGTAGCAACTCTACCTGTACAGGTCAAATGTTATAAGCAACTCTACATGTACAGGTCAAATGTTATAAACTCTACATGTACAGGTCAAATGTTATAAGCAACTCTACATGTACAGGTCAAATGTTATAAGCAACTCTACATGTACAGGTCAAATGTTATAAGCAACTCTACATGTACAGGTCAAATGTTATAAGCAACTCTACATGTACAGGTCAAATGCTATAAGCAACTCTACATGTACAGGTCAAATGTTATAAGCAACTCTACATGTACAGGTCAAATGTTATAAGCAACTCTACATGTACAGGTCAAATGTTATAAGCAACTCTACATGTACAGGTCAAATGTTATAAGCAACTCTACATGTACAGGTCAAATGTTATAAGCAACTCTACATGTACAGGTCAAATGTTATAAGCAACTCTACATGTACAGGTCAAATGTTATAAACTCTACATGTACAGGTCAAATGTTATAAGCAACTCTACATGTACAGGTCAAATGTTATAAGCAACTCTACATGTACAGGTCAAATGTTATAAGCAACTCTACATGTACAGGTCAAATGTTATAAGCAACTCTACATGTACAGGTCAAATGTTATAAGCAACTCAAAATTTTATAAACTGGTGTATAGAATATTCTCAGATAATGCTATAACTGCATAAAGTAGACGGGCAGATATATATAACTTGCAACTTGTCCGCTCTACATCAATATGTGCTGCCTCCAGACTGGCAGATATATATAACTTGCAACTTGTCCGCTCTACATCAATATGTGCTGCCTCCAGACGGGCAGATATATATAACTTGCAATTCTACATCAATATGTGCTGCCTCCAGACGGGCAGATATATATAACTTGCAACTCTACATCAATATGTGCTGCCTCCAGACGGGCAGATATATATAACTTGCAACTCTACATCAATATGTGCTGCCTCCAGACTGGCAGATATATATAACTTGCAACTCTACATCAATATGTGCTGCCTCCAGACGGGCAGATATATATAACTTGTCCGCTCTACATCAATATGTGCTGCCTCCACACAGGCAGATATATATAACTTGCAACTCTACATCAATATGTGCTGCCTCCAGACTGGCAGATATATATAACTTGTCCGCTCTACATCAATATGTGCTGCCTCCAGACTGGCAGATATATATAACTTGTCCGCTCTACATCAATATGTGCTGCCTCCAGACGGGCAGATATATATAATTTGGAACTTGTCCGCTCTACATCAATATGTGCTGCCTCCACACAGGCAGATATATATAACTTGGAACTTGTCCGCTCTACATCAATATGTGCTGCCTCCACACAGGCAGATATATATAACTTGGAACTTGTCCGCTCTACATCAATATGTGCTGCCTCCACACAGGCAGATATATATAACTTGGAACTTGTCCGCTCTACATCAATATGTGCTGCCTCCAGACAGGCAGATATATATAACTTGGAACTCGTCTACATCAATATGTGCTGCCTCCAGACTGGCAGATATATATAACTTGGAACTTGTCCGCTCTACATCAATATGTGCTGCCTCCAGACGGGCAGATATATATAACTTGGAACTTGTCCGCTCTACATCAATATGTGCTGCCTCCAGACGGGCAGATATATATAACTTGGAACTCGCTACATCAATATGTGCTGCCTCCAGACTGGCAGATATATATAACTTGGAACTTGTCCGCTCTACATCAATATGTGCTGCCTCCAGACTGGCAGATATATATAACTTGGAACTTGTCCGCTCTACATCAATATGTGCTGCCTCCAGACGGGCAGATATATATAACTTGCAACTCTACATCAATATGTGCTGCCTCCAGACTGGCAGATATATATAACTTGGAACTCTACATCAATATGTGCTGCCTCCAGACGGGCAGATATATATAACTTGCAACTCTACATCAATATGTGCTGCCTCCAGACGGGCAGATATATATAACTTGCAACTCTACATCAATATGTGCTGCCTCCACACAGGCAGATATATATAACTTGTTACTCGTCTGCTCTACATCATTATGTGCTGCCTTATCTTTGATCTATCACCATAATAAAGTAATAAAGCAATGTTTTCTAGGGGTAACCCAACAATACCCCCTCCTGCACCTCATTGCGGTTCAAAATGCACCCTGCCCATTTTCTGACTCACCCTGTCCATTTTCTGACCCACCCTGCCCATTTTCTGACCCACCCTGCCCATTTTCTGACTCACCCTGCCCATTTTCTGACCCACCCTGCCCATTTTCTGACTCACCCTGCCCATTTTCTGACTCACCATGCCCATTTTCTGACTCACCCTGCCCATTTTCTAACTCACCCTGCCCATTTTCTGACCCACCATGCCCATTTTCTGAACCACCATGCCCATTTTCTGAACCACCATGCCCATTTTCTGACTCACCATGCCCATTTTCTGAACCACCCTGCCCATTTTCTGACCCACCCTGCCCATTTTCTGACCCACCATGCCCATTTTCTGACTCACCCTGCCCTTTTTACCTCTCTAGAATAAACCCTAAGCCAGTACCTACAGGGTTTCAGCTGCACCAAGCATACAAGGGATACTTTGTTCGTTTAAAGTCGCATCAACAGCTTCGGTCATACGGCAACTCTCCAGCTATTACTGTATTTCAAACAGTCGGGCACCCGGGTAGAACCACCGACCTTCTGCAAGCTTCCTCACATGAAAGAATTCAATACTCCAAGTGGGATTCCAGAGTAAATGGTCGTAACCACTTGGCCACGGAGGCCCTCTACAAGGGAGATGTTATGTTATATTTCGGGTTTTACGCCTGCATCAGCACCATTTCGGGCTATATCGCCGGCGGGCAGTTTACCTAACAACACCTTTCCTGGGCAGGCTCCAGCGGTTAACCAGTACTTGGGTGCACCAACCTCCGTAAGAAACTGCAAACTTTTTCATATACGAACCCGTGACCATCAGTGATGATAGGTTACAGTGGTATACAAGTCAGCGACCATAGCCACTCGACCACAGAGGCGGATACAAGGGAGAAACTTGTTGAGTGCTATAACAAGAAGCTTGCTGTAGGGGGTGCGGCCATAGTCCCCTACCGTGTTTGTCACATCACACATGGATGGAGAGTAAACCTAAGATCCCCTATGGTCCCTACCGGAAGGGGACAAATTACAAATTTTATTCTTTATGAAATTATTTCTCCCAGGGCTAAAAGTAGGGAGAAGCAAAGCAACTGAGGGTGACTACACCCAAAAACCCCTCTAGCTTGAGCCCGGCTACAACCTACCACTATAAACTATAGGTCTGCATGACTGTGATGAATGAACATATATACCTGAACTTTTTCTCTTTTGTTTTCTTGGATTCTGTAAACAAGTAAAGAAAATGCATTATTACATGTCTCACTACCAGGACTCATTCTAGGTGAGAATGTTTGGGAGAACTGAGAAAGTGCGAGATCGAGTCCTTAAATGCAATTATGTATTCAATTTTGTTTTCAAACAAAAGTTTGTCCAGTAAGATACACTCCTTCTATTCAAATGTTGTATTTAATGGTCATACTGTGTGCCTTAACCATATTTTGTTGAAATTGATTAAATAAAACCATTTAAGGACACGATCGCGCGCTTTCTCACTTCTCCCAAAAGTTGTGACCTAGAATGAACCGAAACAATGCATTTGTGCTGTTTAACCTTGTTCATACACCCCACCACACACATTAAACATTACAAATGTATTGTATACCCCACCACACATATTAAACATTACAAATGTATTGTATACCCCACCACACACATTAAACATTACAAATGTATTGTATACCCCACCACCACACACATTAAACATTACAAATGTATTGTATACCCCACCACCACACACACATTAAACAATACAAATGTATTGTATACCCATGCAATACAGGTTGCTTCTATACCTTAAATAACATAAACGCAATACAGGTTGTTTCTATACCTTAAATAACATACACGCAATACAGGTTGCTTCTATACCTTAAATAACATACACGCAATACAGGTTGCTTCTATACCTTAAATAACATACACACAATACAGGTTGCTTCTATACCTTAAATAACATACACACAATACAGGTTGCTTCTATACCTTAAATAACATACACGCAATACAGGTTGCTTCTATACCTTAAATAACAAGTTACATACACGCAATACAGGTTGCTTCTATACCGTAAATAACATACACGCAATACAGGTTGCTTCTATACCTTAAATAACATACACGCAATACAGGTTGCTTCTATACCTTAACAGGTTGCTTGTATACCTTAAATAACATACACGCAATACAGGTTGCTTCTATTCCTTAAATAACATACACGCAATACAGGTTGCTTGTATACCTTAAATAACATACACGCAATACAGGTTGCTTCTATACCTTAACAGGTTGCTTGTATACCTTAAATAACATACACACAATACAGGTTGCTTCTATACCTTAAATAACATACACACAATACAGGTTGCTTCTATACCTTAAATAACATACACGCAATACAGGTTGCTTCTATACCTTAACAGGTTGCTTGTATACCTTAAATAACATACACGCAATACAGGTTGCTTCTATTCCTTAAATAACATACACGCAATACAGGTTGCTTGTATACCTTAAATAACATACACGCAATACAGGTTGCTTCTATACCTTAACAGGTTGCTTGTATACCTTAAATAACATACACACAATACAGGTTGCTTCTATACCTTAAATAACATACACACAATACAGGTTGCTTCTATACCTTAAATAACATACACGCAATACAGGTTGCTTCTATACCTTACATATCAGAGTGCATGCTGTCTGTCCACAATTGCACAAAAAGAAAAATACTGGCGCTACATTTTGTGAATTGGCGAAACCTTTTTTTTGGGCACAACATGTTTTGTCAAATACATGTCTTCACATATTTATCAGTGAAGTACATGAATAATATGGCTTTTAGTTGGTTTCAAATTGGCTCCAGTGGTTAACGCGCTCGCTTCTCACCAAAATGCAACCCGGGTACGATCCTCGGACCGGGAAGTATGTCGAGATTGTACAGTGGTCGCCAGATCAGACAGGTGGGTTTTCTCCGGGTACTCCGGTTTCCTTCCACATGAATGACCAAGTATAAATATACAAATACAAATACATAGCATTTATATAGCGCAAAAATTATTCTATTGCGCTTCACAATTACAGATGCAATTTTAAACATTTACACATGACAATAATATAAAAATGTATACATATATAGATATAATTAGGATTCTAGTAATTGGATAAGAACATATTTTATCATGATATCTACACCATTACAGTATATAAGTGAGTGATATATGCTTTCATCCGCACCAACGAGAGTGATTAATATAAGTTGTTAAAATTTGCTTTGCAATCGTTGTAAAATAAAATAAAGTTGTTTTCAATTGGCGACAGAAGTGACGCAAGCATAAATTGTGACAGCGGGAACCTGACACTGCCTGGTATTGTATGTATGTATGTTCCTTTAATGTCAAACCCCTCGCGGGGACTTAGACATGTTTTCCTGGGCAGGCTTAGCCGACCTAAGCAATTAACCAGTACTAAGCAATGTGTGTGAGGTGCCTTGCTCAATGACTACATACGTGGCCTGACCGAGTATCGAACCCGGGACCGTTCGATTCCAAATCCGACGCTCTACCACTGGACCACGGACGCCACTATATTGAATAGGTTCCTTACAGTTTTGTTCCGTGTCCTTCTTCCAGTGTCTTCAAACGACTGCAATCTCTTCGCCAATTCTTCATCTGATAATTTGAGGGTCTGAAATTAAAAAACATCATGCTCCCAATGAATCTTAAACAAGGAGACGCAAGACGAACATACCGAGAAGGGAAACTACTCTAGCCATCAAATCCACAATGGAGGGTATATCATACTGATTATGCGGAGGGGACATCATTCTGTACTATATACAGCTTATACAAGTACCCCTTGTGGAAGTCGTGATAGCGCAGTGATAGCACGTTCGCTTCAAGTGCGAAAGGCCCAGAGTTTGACCCCCGCTGGAGCCGTTACGATTGTGCCCTTAGGCAAGGCATATATATTCCACATGTTTCTTCTCTCCCACGTGGTGATGGATTCCATCAGGAATGAGGTCTTGAGAGTGATTAATATAAGTTGTAAGAACTTGTTTCGCAATCGAGCTAAAATAAATTTGTATAAACTAAGTACCCTTTGTTCTTCATCATATGCATTAAGATCATCGTTTTCCAATGGCACCAATTCATCATCCTATAACAGAGAAAAAAAACACATATACATTTATAACAAAATTTGAGCTGCAGATGAGCAATATCACAATTGCATATTTTTCCTATTACACTTGTGTTTCCTTCTGTCAATTATTACCATACATACTCGCCTATAAGACGATTTTGACTATAAGACATTAATCAGTGGTATTTTGCATAGACCCGCGTATAAGACAGGTTGAGAGAATGGAAACCACTGAGAAGTAAGTTCAGTTTACAGAGAGAGCTATGAAGGTCGATGCATTTGTTACACATTTGCGTTAGTTCAATATAAGGTCACCAAATATTGAGTTGGAACAAACTGATTTTAAAATTATTTTTTTATCACTCTCTAATAAGACGGGAAGCCACTTTGACGCCATTATGTGGTGATAAAAATATTGTCGTATAGGCAAGTAAGTATGGTACTTTCTGATTATTATTGGGAGGTCGGCTTGCTATGGCGGAGAGTAGACCACCTGCATTTCCTGGGTAAGAACAAGTACTCAACCCCCCACCCTCTGTAAGCTACTGATAACTTAAAGGTATGTATGCAGGGGGATACGGGTTAATGTAACGTCGTGTTTAGACAGCCATAAATGACAGCTTGAGAACATTTTGCTAAATTACAATGATTGATCAAAGAGGCAGTAGTATATATTGATGAAAA
This sequence comes from Archivesica marissinica, assembly GCA_014843695.1. Taxonomy (NCBI): domain Eukaryota; kingdom Metazoa; phylum Mollusca; class Bivalvia; order Venerida; family Vesicomyidae; genus Archivesica; species Archivesica marissinica. The sequence goes on from CM026401.1 coordinate 61,367,034, forward strand.
GTGCAGACAAGTTTCAAGTTATATATGTATGCACAAGCTAAGGCACCTAGTTGAGGTGTATATGGGAAAAAATACAAAAAGGGCAGGGCTAAAAATGGGCAGGGTGGCGCACTGTAGAAAAACCCTACCATCAGGAATGAGGCCTTGATAGAAATTAGAGTAATGCTGTTGTAAAAACATTATATTTGCATAAACTAAGAAACAAACCTCATCAGCTCTTTTCTTTTTCTGTTTTTTCTTTACAGGTGTTGCTTTTGTCTTTTTCTTTGGTGGTTCGGCAGCCTGTGTAAATATAGCAATGAACCTTGTATTTCAAATACACTTGCTCTCCGATTAGCTTATTAATGCAACCGAGTTCTATCTTCACACCAGGACGTATGAGATGGTACGGTGATCGCCAGATGGGTTTTTTCGGGTTTCCACCAACATGTATGGACTTTCATCCCGCGGTAACGAGTGATTAATATATGCTGTTAAAGCTTGTTTCGCAGTTGTTTAAATAAATAAACTTTATACTTTTGAACTTGCTATTTCTTGTTGCCTTATGGTTTTACGGCCCCTCAACACTATTTTGCTGGTTCCCAGAGAAAAGAGGATACAGAGTGACTGGGGGGGAGGATACAGAGTGA
>CM026401.1:61368662-61392610 GCA_014843695.1 Archivesica marissinica
ACATATATAGATTAGGCCATCAGCAGTATGCATACATAGATTAGGCCATCAACAGTATGCATATATAGATTAGGCCATCAACAAGGTCATCAACAGTATACATATATAGATTAGGCATCAACAAGGTCATCAACAGTATACATATATAGATTAGGCCATCAACAGTATACATATATAAATTAGGCCATCAACAGTATGTATATATAGATTAGGCCATCAACAGTATACATATATAGATTAGGCATCAACAGTATGCATATATAGATTAGGCCATCAACAGTATGCATATATAGATTAGGCCATCAACAGTATACATATATAGATTAGGCCATCAACAGTATACATATATAGATTAGGTCATCAACAGTATACATATATAGATTAGGCATCAACAGTATGCATATATAGATTAGGCCATCAACAGTATGCATATATAGATTAGGCCATCAACAGTATGCATATATAGATTAGGCCATCAACAGTATGCATATATAGATTAGGCCATCAACAGTATGCATACATAGATTATGCCATCAACAGTATGCATATATAGATTAGGCCATCAACAGTATGCATATATAGATTAGGCCATCAACAGTATACATATATAGATTAGGTATCAACAGTATACATATATAGATTAGGCCATCAACAGTATACATATATAGATTAGGCCATCAACAGTATACATATATAGATTAGGCCATCAACAGTTTACATATATAGATTAGGCCATCGACAGTTTACATATATAGATTAGGCCATCGACAAGGTCATCGACAAGGTCATCAACAAGGTCATCAACAGTATATATATATATATATAGATTAGGCCATCAACAGTATACCATGGGGGAGAGAGAAATGGACAATGTGGAATTAAAGTGCATTGCCTATGTCGCAATCGTAACGGCTACAGCGGCTGTGCGCGACTCAGAGACATTCACAGCTGAAACGAACACCTTACCACTGCACTATCACGAGTTCCACAATAGGTGACAGCTAACACAGTTTTGGCTGTATCTATTTTAGGAGTTTAATTCCAAGGATAAGGCTATCGACAAGGATGACGTCACTGTTGCTATGGACACGGATGAACCGGAAGAAGATGACTACGACTACAATGGGTACCAGAAAGTAATACTAGCAACACAGATGGGAATATTGCAGTTCTGTTGTACACACAAGACAGTCATACGGACCATGCTAGCACTAGGCTTTGGCCTGGCATATTTTGTATACTTTTATTTGGCCATGAGGTACAGGTACGTGCTTGCTAGTTGATCTACAGTATTTGTGTAGCTGGCTACAGCAGGGGTGTATCTACGAGGTAGTCGCTGGTGCAACGAGTACCCGTATTTAAAATGTCACAAACATATGACGAGTTTGTGTTTTACGTTCAATTATCGTCGCTACTGGTTGCTCATATGAGCTACGCCTCCTGCTGAAGAGATTAGTCATATAAGAACCAGAGGAGACTCTGGATTGGGTCTCTGTCTGTATCATTGCACTATCCTCCTAAAATTATAATATGACTTATCTCTTTAGGTGACGCCGCTCAAATGGGCATCCTGTAGCGACGATCAATAAATGTAAAATACAAACATAAAATAAAATAGCGATCAATGGTATAACCACTTAAGATGAATTCTTAAAGAACGTACACACTCCGTATAGTAGTCATGTAGACATGGTCTCCATTTGATGCACTAGATAGAAGTGCTGAGCTCATTGGGCATCCACAGCCCCGTGAGTGGGTGGGTGGGTGGGTGGTTGGATGCGTGCGTGCGTGCGTGCGTGCGTGTACAATATATACTGGCACCAGAAATAAACTGTACACTTGCTTTACAAGTAAAAGTTATATCCTTTTCGAAAAGTAAATACAGAGAAATTTGTCTCATAATGTGCGAAATGTAGGGTAAATTGTGTGAGGGATTATTTTCTTCACTCATTAGAGTAACATCCAGTATTCTAAAATTTGTATCGAAAGAGTAACGCTACATATACAAGTGTACAGTTTTCTATGGTGTCAGTTTTCTGTGTCCGTTTTCTATGGTGTCAGTTTTCTGTGTCCGTTTTCTATGGTGTCAGTTTTCTGTGTCCGTTTTCTATGGTGTCAGTTTTCTGTGTCCGTTTTCTATGGTGTCAGTTTTCTGTGTCCGTTTTCTATGGTGTCAGTTTTCTGTGTCCGTTTTCTATGGTATCAGTTTTCTGTGTCCGTTTTCTATGGTGTCAGTTTTCTGTGTCCGTTTTCTATGGTGTCAGTTTTCTGTGTCCATTTTCTATGGTGTCAGTTTTCTGTGAGCGTTTTCTATGGTGTCAGTTTTCTGTATCCGTTTTCAATGGTATCAGTTTTCTGTGTCAGTTTTCTATGGTGTCAGTATAGTATTCATTTGCTCTTTATAAGTATTGCCAATTTCGATTTTCCGGTTTAAACAAATAATTTGGTCATGGTAATAATTTGCTAACAAATGCATGGACTGTTTGACTTAATTTTAAAATAAATACGTTTACAATTTACACAGTATCACATTGCTTGCAAGCAATGTGTTTAGAGGATAGTCCGGCTTGAATTACGTATTGTTAGTAAACTACGTGATGTATATGTACACTCACTACCATGTGCTGACTGTGAGCTCGTAATATGGTCATATGAAGTCGTGATATCGCAGTGGTAGAGCGTTTGTTTCAGGTGCAAAAGGCTCGGAGTTTGCGCATATCTGTAGTCGTTACGATTGTACATTAGTATTTAGATTCCACGTTGCCTCGTCTCTCCCTCGTGGCGATTGATTCCATCAGGAATGAGTTCTTGAGAGTAATTAATATAAATTGTATGAACTTGTTTCGCAATCAAGCTAAAATAAATTTTTTGTATAAAATATTGTTGAATCAAATCATATTGACAGACAGACGGGTATGTAGTCCAGTAGTAACACGCTGGACTGGTAATCCAGGGATCGCAGGTTCGATCCCCGGCCTGACCCTAATAAAATTAACAGTCTTTCAGATGGGACGTTAAACCGAGGTCTCGTGTCGGTGCTGTACACCGTGCACGTAAAAGAACCAGAGGAGATTCTGGAATTGGTCTCTGTCTGTATCATGCACTATCCTCCAAAATCTAAAATAACTAATCTCTTCAGGAGGCGTCGCTCATATGGGCAACCGGTAACGACGATAAATAAACGTAAACCGCACACTCTGGAAATTAATAGAAGAAAAAGAGTAAAAAGAGGAAAAGGAAGACTAAGAATAAATTTTTTGTATAAACTATTGTTGAATCAGATCATATTGACAACATATAGTGTTATGTTCAGATATATATTGTACGTACGCATTTACATTATCATAAATTACACGCTTCAATTACATGAATGTATTTAATCTATGCAATGAACGCAAGCGCCGGTAGCCGAACGATCTAAAGGGTTGATACTAAACTCAAATGAAATGAGCTAATTCGCGTGTGTTCGAATCCTCACAGCTTAAAAATTGCAAAGTTACAAATATAGAAAGAAAGATTTTTTATTACGATGATATAGATATTTATTTTTCTACAACACAACTTATACAATTTTACGAGCATCATGCAATTTCAAAATTACGATCCATCTTCGCTCGCTGTGTCAGTGGAGCTGCCACACTCATATGCCGAGTCGGTATCCTCTGTATCCGAGCCATGTATGGTAATCACTACCTCAGTCGGCTTTTCTTTGGAGTAGTGATCTGATGCTTGCATCTTGCCAATCAACTTCTCCACATGGGCCACAGCGCGGCTCCATCTGTCTGCCCCAATCTCATCAAACGCCTCCTCCGTAATCCGTTTCAAGTCATCAAATCTGTAAGGTAAAACACAATTAAAAAGAACAAATTATAATTAGAAAATTGGTAATGAAAGTGAATATTGCAAGAATATAGTTAGAGGAAAATTGTTTAGATAAAATGAAATAACCGTACATATTTTCTACATCCACGCATGTTTTATACGAAATACAAATGTACCTGAAAGTCAGATTGCGTTGGCGGATAATATCTTTCAACTGGCTCCAGATCAACTCGATTGCGTTAAAATCTGGGTGGTAAGGTTGCAGGCGCAAGACCTCATGCCCGTGACTTCTGATGAGCGAGTATATGCTGTACGATGGTGTTGTCGGCCTGTAGATCTTGGACAAGTCGAAGAGTTTCTTTCGGCCCAGGGTTTCGTCAAACGGGATGTTGTGCAGGCGCAACCATGTCTGAAATAAATGTAAACGTAATACATAAAGAAATAAACAGGTTAAATTGTTTCTAGAATCATTGGTTGTAGAAAATATCCAATTAATGTACTTTAATATAGCGTCTCGTTGTTTTAATTTCTATTGTACCTTGATTTGTTCAATTTTGGTCGCACTCGTTGGACTTTTGTCTTCGTGCATAGAGTGATATGCTGCGTTGTCCAGCACAATTGCACATTTCCCACTGAGATTCGGTATCAGTTGTTCAGTCAACCACTTGGTGAAGAGTTTTCCGTTCATCTCCCCGTGATAATCTCCGGTAGAAGAGGATGCTGTGTACACAAGCTTGGCACCCGGCACGAACCCAGAGCTAGACCCGGCATGGACGACAATAAGCCTTTGTCCTCGGTTCAAAGGGGCACGGACGCCATCCACACCAGGACCTACCCAACAGCTCTTCTTAGTATAGCAACTGTCAATCCATGTTTCGTCTGTATACACTAAAGTGTATCCACTTCTTTCTAGCTCCTTCTTTCTCTCGTAAAACTTCAGTCTTTGCTTGAAAATATTGGGTTCTTCGATAATCTTTTTCCTGTTGCTTTGAACTTTCTTCCATGAAAATCCTAAGGAGTCCAGAGTCTCCTTCAATAGTGTGCGACTTCCTGGGTATTTGATTTCATCCTTCAACACTTTATGTAGCTTCCTGATGGTAGGCAGCTGGCGACGGATAGTGTAAAACTCTCTCAACTTGTTCCTTATAACACCCTCGTCAAAGCCATCAATTGGTTTGTATGGCCCCTCTTCTTGCGTGTTGGTGATGCCAATGTCCCATTAGACTTCAATTCCCTTTGGATTCGGTACACCGTAGCCCTACTGACCCCAGTTGACTCGACCGTCTTGGCATCGCCAATCAATGAATGTTAATAAAATCGTGCAAAGCGAGAGTTCGTGCTATGTGTAGCATTTTTATAAAATCAAGAAATAATAAAAATAAAATTTTACCTTTTCGGTGATCGAACCCGGGACATCTACCGTCATAATTAGTGGCATTACCGCTGCGCTATCAATCGGATTTGCTTAAAACATCAAGTTAGAACGGCCTTATACTGATTGTAACTTCGTATATGACCTAAGGTCAGCCGAATATGCAGATGTCTCAAGTAAATGCGTACGCTATATAACTCGGTTTTGTGTCACTGGGTCTAGATTGTTGATAAATAAAATTATTTATTTCACCTGAAGGCTTTCAATTATGACAAGTGTAGTGTAGATTTAGACATGAGCAGTTTTAGACATGAGAATGTTTTATACATGAGACGTTTTAGGCATGATAAGTTTTAGACATGGGAAGTTTTAGAGAAGTTTTAGACATGAGCAGCTTTAGACATGATAATGTTTTAGACATGATATGGTTTAGAGACGTTTTAGACATGAGCAGTTATAGACATGAGAAATTTTAGACATGAGAAGATTTAGACATGAGATTGTTTTAGACATGATACGTTTTAGACATGAAATGTTTTAGACATAATAAGTTTTAGACATGAGAGAAGTTTTAGACATGAGAGAAGTTTTAGACATGAGAAGGTTTAGACATGATATGGTTTAGACATAAGAAGGTTTAGACATAAGAAGGTTTAGACATGAGATACACGAACTATAGGTTACTGTTACAAGAGTATTCATTATTCGGGGGACAGGACATGTTCAGAAATATTTTGATAATAAATATGTAATTTACCTAATGCCTTAATTCATTGATGTGTTGTCAGGCCCGTAGCCACACGGGGGCAAATGAGGCACACGCCTCGGTTAGAATTTGGCACGTAACGACATGTATAGGAAAACTCTGATAAAACTACCTTCAGAATGCACAAACAAGCATCAACAAAATAATTCGGGGGAGGGGGAGTTGCCTCGGTTATTTTCAGATTCTTGCTACGGCACTGTATGTGCATGTATACTACTACAATCCATCGCATAGCTTTACTTTATTTCAACTTAATAACACCCATCACATTTATTTATATGAACACACGTGTACTACAACCTAATTTGCAGATTAGTCTTTATATTATGTATATTGCTGGTGTATTGGTACATACCGTAAACGATAATACAAACGACGATTTAAAAGAAGTACAATCTACATCCGTTATGTCAAAGTCGGTTATGTCGAATCCGCCGGTTATCTCGAAGTCGGATCAAAGTCCCATTTCAGACATTATCATTGTACATATAACTGGATCCGTTTATATCGAATTTCGTTAAGTCGAATTTCGGTTATGTCGAAGTATTTTGTTTGGTCCGGCGGAATTCGACATAACGGATGTAGACTGTATTGACGTAGTTATAGCGCTGTTTAAAACGTAAATATAATAGTATAATGTATAGGATATAAGTCGAAAACGATTCAATGTGTAAACATTGGACTGTTTGAGGCGTGTAGAGCCGAAGACAGTACCAATATATTACATATTGGATCCGTTTGAGGCTTATATCTTACTTAGAACACACAACTATATAACAATATCCTACTAATTAAAATTGTTAATTTCGTTCATGTAGGCGTAGGATTAAACATAACAAGCTGGTCTTTTGACAGCAGCAGTCCAATATTAATAGACTGCAAGTACAAAGGTATGACGTCATGGTGGTGCTTTGTTTCATATTCAAAGACGGGTCACGACGTCACGTGGTTGGTAATATTTAGGTGTTTTATTTCATATTCGAAGACGGGTCACGACGTCATGTGGTTGGTAATATTAAGGTGTTTTATTTCATATTCGAAGACGAAGGGTCACGACGTCACGTGGTTGGTAATATTTAGGTGTTTTATTTCATATTCGAAGACGGGTCACGACGTCACGTGGTTGGTAATATTTAGGTGTTTTATTTCAGATTTGGAGACGAGGGTTCATGGCGCCTGTTGATTTGTACTATTCTTGGAGTGGCCCTTATCGTGCTGGTTAAGTTAAGCAATGCATATGAAACAGAGATTAACGATTGGTGGCAGGGCACAAAGGATGCACGTGAATCCCAGTGTATGAAACGATTTGGAATATCTATAAGCTGGTAAGTGGTAAAGACTATATTCTCGATGATTGATGGTACGTTAAATTATACATATTTATTTTAGCTCGATTGGAAAACAAGTTCTTACAACATTTACGATGTTTGTATCATGAATGTATACCGGCTTCGTGCACTAGTGATGAATGCGTCCCGGAGCGGGAGGTCGAAGATTCGAACCTCGAACCGGTTCATTCTGATACGACCGGTTTGTGGGCGATGATAATCCGGAAGCATTCGTGATCATTAGATGTCTCCTAATTCAGAAATGACTGATACTTTCAATTGCTGTAAATAATGTACTGTCTACATCCGCTATGTCAAAGTCAGTTATGTGGAATTATCCAGTTACCTCGAAGTCAGATCATAGTCCCGCTTCAAATACTATCATGTTACATATAACTGGCTCCATTTATATCGAATTTCGTTAAGTCAAACTTCAGTTATGTCGAAGTATTTTGTTCGGTTTGACGGAATTTGACATAACGGATGTAGACTGTATAATAAAGAAACACATTACTTTTTATGCCTTTCTAAATTGACAGGTTCCTTCGTATAACAGTGCTAGCGCTCGTCGTGGTCTACATCATTATTGATATCGCCATCGATCATCCAAAGAATCTCATATCTGTTGCCGGACTTGTGCTCTGTTTGATTATCTTCTATATTACATCCGTCAATCCCGCCAGGGTAAGCTCAGCTACAATACACGAACTCTAATATATTAACCCATACACATAATCTCTTACACATAAACTGTCTCCATGGCATAGTGGGTAAGGCATTCTCCTACGGATCAGGAGGTCAAAGGCTTGAAACTCCTCGTCAGGGGTCGTTCTGATATGGCCAGTTAGTGAGCCACCAGCTAGTTAAAAAATGGTTACAGATTGCCTACCAGCCTGGCATACAAGCATAGGATTCGGGAAGTACTTATGTTCATAAAAAGAGGTGTCTTGTCAGTCAGAAATGGCTAGCCCTTTACATAGGGGTGACACTATAATAAACAAACACTTTACGTTTTTTGTATCTACTAAATATCGACTAACTGCGAGTCCGTAACGTGACATTAATACATCAGTTGCCGGACTTGTGCACAGGATTCAAAGTTACAACAGCCAGCGTAGTCAGAATTAGTCACCTACAACAAACGATATTTGTTACACCTCATGTGACTACCCATGCAAAATGTGCCATGCGTGCGTAGGTGTGTGCGTGTGTGCGTACGTGTGTGCGTGCGTATGTACGTACGTGCATGCGTGCATTGCGTGCGTACGTGCGCATGTGTGCCCCTATGCTGTATAAGGGAGAGATACAGGGGATGTCTAGCAGTGAGAATGACACAAATTAAACTGTTTTGTTGCTTAAGCAAATTTGATAATAATGTATTTATGGTAGTGATGTTATTATGAAACAGTAACGTATATGTATAATGATTATATTTAAGAAATATTTAAACTCTAAACTTTATTTATTTTACAACGATTGCGAAGCAAGTTTTAACAACTTATATTAATCACTCTCGTTGGCGCAGATGAAAGTATATATGTGGTAATTCGTGTGGGAGGAAACCGGAGTACCCAGATAAAACCCACCTGTCCGATCTGGTGACCACCTTACCAACTCACATATGTCCATGTCCAAGGATCGAACCTGGGTTGCATTGGTGAGGAACGAGCACGCTAACCACATCCAACAGGAATGATTATGGAATATGTTTAAATCACACTATAAAGATGTCCAATACAAACAAATAGTTCATGCTACAGAAGTGCTGGAGCACGGTGTATTCCTCCACTGATAATAATACCGGAACGGATCACTTCTGATTTCATGAGGAATGGTTCACAAAAAATAGTCCATGCTACAGAAGTGCTGGAGCACGGTGTATTCCTCCACTGATAATAATACCGGAACGGATCACTTCTGATTTCATGAGGAATGGTTCACAAAAAATAGTTCATGCTACAGAAGTGCTGGAGCACGGTGTATTCCTCCACTGATAATAATACCGGAACGGATAACTTCAATATTGAAAAAAGAACTGATTTTTAAATAACTGATATTTTTAATAAGTGTATGATAAACATTTTAATAACATAGTATCGTGTGTGAGGAAAACGGGACCCAGAGATAACATATTTACCAAACTCTTAAAGTCTCAATGTTATATCAATTATCATGGAATTGCTATTCTGATATGTTTATCCACTATTTGCATTCCACCATATTGTTCTCTTTTACGAATAATCAATATTCGTTTTATGTTAGTTTATACAAATTTATTTTAGCTCGATTGCGAAACAAGTTCTTTCAACTTATATTAATCACTCTCGAGACCTCATTCCTGATGGAATCCATCGCCATGAAGGAGAGAGAAGAGGCAATGTGGAATTTAAATGCCTTGCATAAGGGCACAATCGTAACGGCTCCAGCGGGGCTCGAACTCCGGACCTTTCGCACCTGAAGCGAACGCGCATCCACTGCGCTATCACGACTTCCACACCAATGCAACCCAGGTTGCTCGTTTTATGTTAGCTTTAATATTTGTTTCCGATCCATCTTATCTCGAGTTTGTTTAAATTAAATACTTTCTTTAAATTATAGTTAGCTTTAAGATGTTACCTTAACTTTATCATAATTCTATATTTGTTTTAATTTTGAAATTTGATGTATGGTATGCTATTATTTATTATGTGTACATATCTGTGGTATGGTATTTGTAAAGCACCTTTGAACGTGTATTTTATATGAAAAGGGCGCTTCATAAATTTGGTACAGTCTACATCCGTTATGTCAAAGTTGGTTATGTCGAATTATCCGGTTATCTCGAAGTTGGATCAAAGTTCCGTTTCAGACACTATCATGTTATATATAACTGGCTCCGTTTATATCGATTTTCGTTAAATCAAACGTTGGTTATGTCGAAGTATTTTGCTTGGTCCCACGGAATTCGACATAGTGGATGTTGTCTGTATATAATACTTATAATAGCTGGAGAGTCACCATATTACAACAACTGTAGTGGAAGTCGTGATAGCGCAGTGGATACGCGTTCGCTTCAGATGCGAAAGGTCCAGAGTTCGAGCCCCGCTGGAGCCGTTACGATTGTGCCCTTAGGCAAGGCATTTAAATTCCACGTTGCCTCCTATCTCTCCCTCGTGGCGATGGATTCCATCAGCAATGAGGTCTCGAGAGTGATTAATATAAGTTGAAATAACTTGTTTCGCAATCGAGCTAAAATAAATGTGTATAAACTACAACAGCTGTTTGTGCCCCCCCCCCCCCACCACCTCAATACAATCACAAAATAAAGTTGGTTCATTTATCACATATATAATCTAAAACATTAGAATACATAATATACATATGTTATCCGACCTGTTAACGAATTTTGTTGAATTATATGTTGCTCTTCAGTGTGTTCGTCTACAATACAGGAAACATAACATATATCTACGAATGTTCAGTAGTGACATTCGCTATTGGTCAGACACCGCTATTGCAATTTCCAAAGGCCACCATTATAACAAACAGTGCCATTAGATTTTCGCCAAAAATACTTTGGCACAAAAGACAGTAGTTTTCAACAGACTGGCATTTGAGCCACAGGAAAATGTCAAATTTCAATGGGGTTGACCAATTGCGTTTTTTTTATATTTCCCACTAAAGTAGTGCAATGATACAGACAGAGATCCATTCCAGAGTCTCCTCTGGTTCTTTTACGTGCACGGTGTACAACACCGACACGAGACCTCGGTTTAAAGTCCCAACTGAAATACTGTTAATTTTATTAACGTCAGACAGGGTTTCGAACCTGCGATCCCTGGATTACCAGTCCAGCATGTTACCACTGGACTACAGATCCGTCTGTCAGTTCACTAAATGACAACCACAACTATGTATACAACGTCAAACTCGAACCACTAATATTAAGTTACTGAACCAGGAAAAGGTAGAATATAGTGGCAAACCTATAGTGTATGATAGTGTTCTTTAAAATCAATTTAAAAATGTTTTCTCGTTTTGAACCCGAAACCATTTGTCCAGACCCCCAAGCGTATGTGGTTAAGATGACATTGTGTGGATACAAGAACAAATCTTCGTTAAGTGTATGTTGAGTTCTATGCAGCTCATGTTCAAAGTTGAATGCTTAGTGGAGCCTCCGTGGTACAGTGCATAGGTATTAGCCTCGTAACCGAAATGTTGTGAGTTCAAACCGATCAGAAGCACAGCGATGGTGATATCAGGCAAGTCTCGCTTGTACTCATTGTCTCTCCCTCGTGGCAATGCATTCCATAGTGAATACGGTCTCGACTTGTGCTCATTGCCTCTCCCTCGTGGCAATACATTCCATCGTGAATACGGTCTCGACTTGTGCTTTCTTTTATTCTGTTCAATAAATGATCGAGTTCCTCAGTGGAAACAAATGCTATGGAATTTTCTCTGTAACTGCTTTAGTTTCGAATTCCTATCCAGTTTGGTGTACTTTTGTATTTTAGCTATTTTCTGGCGATCATGTACAGTTACATTTAATTATAAAGTAATATGTTGTTTTGTCTAGTTTTTAATTTTGACAGCAAACACGCTGGAGCAGTTACGACTGTGCCCTTAGGCAATGCATTTAAAGTCCACATTGCCTCTTCTCTCTCCCTCGTGGCGATGGATTCCATATATATAAACCAATGTGCACACTAACATAAGTGGTTGTGTGGTTGTGTATTGTAGAGAAATGACGCTCCCGTCGACAGTGGCAGTTAAAATGAATTCAATTTTATAACTAATATTATATTAGCAAAATTATTGGAACTCATAAAAGAAAAGGAATATTTGTGTTTATTAGAGTAAGATAGACTTTTCAAACAGTGGAAGATGGCATTTTCTCTGTAACTGCTTGAGTTTCGAATTCCTACGCGGTTTGGAGTACTTCGGTACTGAATCGTGTTCAGTTATAATAAATACAGAATAATTCTAAAGTAATATATTCTAATGAATTTGTTTTGTCTGTAGTTTTTAATGTTGACACCAAACAGGAACTAACTAAAATGAGACCAAACTATTTCTTAATGCGAACATTGACACTAACATAAGTGGTTGTGTTGTTGTGAAATGAGGAGGCTCCCGCCGACATTGGCAGTTAAACTGAATTCAATGTTATAACTAATGTTATATTAGCAAAATCATTGGAAATCATAAAAGAAATATAATATTTGGTTTAAACATATTTATTCGATAATAATGTACATTACATATACATTGTATACAAAAAATAATATTTGTGTTTATTAGAGTAAGATAGAATGCTATTACATCTCGTTGTCACCGAAATAATTAACGCCACTCGTGGAAATAAATAGTTCTGTCTATTAAACACAATTATGTCTATTAAACACAATTGTCCTCTATTTCTTTTCAGAGCACAATAAAATGCGTGTATATTTCGTTCTATTTTGTACAAAGGTGAACTGGCATACAGTATACTGGGGTATAGCCCTGCAGTATGTATTTGCGCTGATGATACTGCGAACCCAATGGGGCTATGATATGTTTAAGTGGTTAGGGGACAGAGTTGCAGAATTTCTAGACCATGTTATGACCGGTGTGATATTTCTGTTCGGTGACACGTGGTTTCAACACTTCTTTGCTATGAAGGTAAATATGTTCACTTTTATATACGAGTATCGGCGCCCCATGATTAATCTCTTCGACCTCTCTGGGAGTATACATTAGTCATTTTATTATTTGGAGGATAGTGCAAGATATAGAGGATGCCCCAAACACATAAGTATCCCTGGTTCTTTTACATACCCGGTGTAAAGCAACGATGTATAATGTATCGGTGTATAATGTCCCATTATCCCATCTGAACGACTGCTAATAGTATTACGGTCAGACGGTGAATCGAACCTGCGATCTCTTGAGATAGTAAAAGTTGAGTATTTTTATTTTTATCATTCAAACACTGTTTCAATTGGCTTTCGACTTGATAAATAATATCTCATTATACTTCAAATATGCATGTCATAAGTTACATATTCGCCAGTATTGCACTAAGTTCAACATACTCTCATGGGAAGGGCCAATTGACCTTTCTGCCGATTTTGATTGACAGCTGGCGTTAGCCAATCGCATCGCACCATTCGCGCACACCCCCGGCAACGGTTTATCGCCACCATCTTGTTAGACAAACAATGCATATTAGACACACTAGTAACGAGTAGACAAATTTGAAAAGGCGTGAATTTTATCGAAAATACGGGTTTAAAATTGTTTTAATGATGTTGAAAATGTGTAGCTTTGGTGTGTGGGTTAGTTATAGTACAAAATTAGTCGATACCCTGATGATCGACGTTAAATTCAACCCATTTCAAAATCCTTGGACAAATCTAAAAGTGTGTATATGAACCACAAAATACCAGACAGCTTATTTAAAAACAATGCATCTATAAAAACACCGACTGACCCCATATAGTCATTCTTTTCTCACAAACACAGCAATCAAATTTAAGCGTGTCACACTGATTATTGGGAGCAATCAACAACTTACCCACTAAGTACATCACAGAGACCGCCGAGTTATAATACACTGCTATCAAGATCAAAGTATTTCACATCGGAATTTAGCACTGATTGTGCTAATTGGTCAATTACAAAATGTGTGCACGTAATTATATAATTGATTACTACACCGAGTCATTGTTGTATCGTTATGTTAGATAAACGAGTTATGTAGTAAAATTTTAATCAAATCTGATAACGAGTGATCGTGATCTGAAATTATTTTTTGAAAAATATTTAAAATTAATTAATGTTGTCTGTCATTGACAATGGTGAAAAGATGTAGTTACGGGCTGTGTGACAGTGATGTAGATATCCAGATCGATTGATAGGTGACGTTAAATTCTTGCCATTTTCAAAAGCTAAGACAAATCTTGAAAACATGTCTAAGGTGGATTACGACCAAACGACCAGCTGAATATATCCAAAATTAATGTAAACAGATATATTTGCACAAAAGTAAGTTGAAATTAATTTATTTATGCATAATAAAATATTTCGAAACAATATATTCTGCATTAATAGATCTACCGTTCACAAGAGATATGTGAGTATAGTGGTGATTATACATGTGGTTCATACATATTATCGTGGATGGTGGACTAGGGATCAGATAGTAGTAATAGTACCCATGCATGTGCAGAGCTGTGGGGTTCCCATATTAGCTCAGTGAACGTACTGGTGTTCAGTTTTTGGGCCTAATGTTCGAGTCTTCTAGGAGGCATAGGGTCGAGTCTCTCAAAACGGTAGCATATTTCATTTCTTTTGATGTCAAAGTTGACACAATGTGGTTGTTCACTCTTCCGTTGACTGCGCAAGCATTTACCACGAAAACTTAACACGTCCTCATCCGTATATCTGTACTTTAGAGAAATAACCTTCACACCTACGTCTATTATGAGTGGGCTGTTGACAAATTAATCAATTACTGGAGAATATATTATTTTTCACACCTTGATGTGTCGGCTCAAACAATTGTGATGCTGGCTTGTATGCCCATGTTTTATCAGCTTTAGAGCTGAGCCGTGCCATATGTCCAAGCCCTTGAATCATGTATAAATATCATGCTCTTCACATCAATTTCAAATTCATTTTAAACAAAACTACATCGTTCGTTCAATTTCATTACAACCATGGCGTCTATTTTTCCATGCGTTTTTTTTTTTGCTCTCTCACGTTTCCAGCCGTATGCATGCTCTTAGCTGCGATAAGTGCCACTGTTGGAATCATCGAAAATGCGGAATGATTTATTTATTCTCCCCCATTCACTTTAATTAATCTTGATTAGTGGCCTGAAACCTAGATAGATAGTCACTCCTGGTATGGCAAACACACAGCTACATAGTCCCATTCATAATTGTGTCTAATTACCTAAATAGCTAATAATAGCATTATTAGTGCAATACTATATATATATATAATACGAACCTGTGATTATACGAATGCACTAGTATACGAAACTACCATTAGACGAACAAGGGATTATACGAAATCACCTGAATTCACCTAAAACCCTTGCCTTCTTGTTTTCAACGAGATATTCTTATCTGGGTGAAATAAAACCGAGAAATTCGACGGAATTTTATCTAGATTAACTCGATGCAGGTCTGCGTTAGACGCCATTTTGTTAGATAGCTTGTCTCGCGTGGTTACAGCGAACACCTGTAACCATTGGGGGTGTGCCTAAGTAGCGTTTGCAGAAAGGTCAATTACTAATGTTGTTCAGAACTTGTGGCCCAACCCATTTGCTTTTGCTCAGCCGGTCCAGGGATCGCAGGTTATATCCCCCATCTGAGTCTAATAAAATTAAAAGTCTTTCAGATGGGACTTTAAACCGAGGTCTCGTGTCGCTGCTTTACACCGTGCAAGTAAAAAAACCCGTGTCATGCTAGAATAATGATGTAAGGGAGATAACAAAGTTACAAATACGTATACAAATATATTTGATGATATCGTATGCTGATGTCATTTTTGTCGTCGTTTTGTTCATAATTGTTGTGAATAATGTTGAACACACATGTTCAATTATCATGGTTACCGATCAGCATGACTCTCCTGCACAAATAGGATTCGGGAAGTACGTTAATTTAGTCGTATTATAATGCAAAGCAATAGTAAATATGTCATACAGATGCGAAACAGATGCAATACATAGTATAAAAATGCACATTGTTTGGGCCACATAGTTTAACAATAGACACCTTTCCGGACCACAGGGTATACTGGTTCATACTTGGCCCTTTAAATAGGGGTGACACTATAATAAACAAACTTTTACTACACCTTTACACATCCATGTTCTATTTTACACGTTCATGTTCTATTTTACACGTTCATGTTCTATTTTACACGTCCATTTTCTATTTTACACGTTCATGTTTTATTTTACACGTTCATGTTTTATTTTAAACGTCCATGTTCTAATTGACACATTCATGTGCTATTTTACAG
This sequence comes from Archivesica marissinica, assembly GCA_014843695.1. Lineage (NCBI taxonomy): Eukaryota > Metazoa > Mollusca > Bivalvia > Venerida > Vesicomyidae > Archivesica > Archivesica marissinica. The sequence goes on from CM026401.1 coordinate 61,384,951, forward strand.
GTGTTGTCCATAGTTGTATTCTTCTACACTGTCATCAACGTCCTGTATTACCTCGGAGTCATGCAGGCCATTATCAAAGTAATCGGGAGATTCCTAGCTTTCTGTATGCAAACTACACCCGCCGAGTCTATCAACGCCGCTGGAAATATATTCGTTGCATTGGTTGGTATTAGTCTTTCTATTTAATATGCTTTTAGTTTCATTTGACGGAGCAAACCCATTATCGTTCTATCGGTTTAATAATTGTAAACAACTATATGTCAGACATTTTGAACAGCTGCTATTAAGTAGTTATATTCTAAAATGACTTGATAATTGTTCCGATAAACATAGAACAAATCTACCGTTGTTAAATCTGCTGTAAACAACGGCTACAGCTGTTGAATTTTGCCCCCCCTGTAAAAATGTTCAACTTTTAAAAAATTTACATTGGAATTGAATACATCGATTTATAATGTTATTAGCCAGACATACTAGAAATATAGTGTTGATAGCTGGAGGATGATTTTCAGTCCGGCTGACTCTAATAAAATTAACAGTCTTTTAGATGGGACTTTAAACGGAGGCCTCGAGTCGGTGCTTTACACCGTGCACGTAAAAGAACCAGAGGAGACTCTGGAATGGGTCTCTGTCTGTATCATTACACTATCCTCCAAAAATCTAAAATGACCAATCTCTTCAGGAGGCGTCGCTCATATGGGCAACCGGTAGTGATGATAAATAAACGTAAAACACACAAAGATTGTCAGTGCTACTGGACTATAGAATGTGTATTACAGGGACGTGTTTTTGTTAGCCATCAACCAAATAAGAGACAATGAGACAAAATAACACACATGTATTATATTTAGTAAACATTACTTACTATATGACCATAGGCCAAACAAAATGTTTGCGTCTTGTGTCTGTGACTGACACCACACCAACATTTAGAATTATGGAGTTACTATCATGAGTGAAGAAAATAATACTTCACAAATTATACTAATTTACTCAAATATTTCGCTCATTTTGATACCAAATTTCCTTAATATGTTTGTTTCTAAAATGATATAAATTTTACCTCTGATGCAAGTGCACAGTTTCTTTTCTGTATCATCAGCAAAATGCATTATATCTAGCCACGTGAAGATGAAATCATGAGATCATCAATTTGTGAAGTACGCTAAATCGTGAATTTGAAATCGTGAAATGATTAAATTGTTTATGTCACCACCGGTCAAGTTCTTGTTTATTTCTGGCCACGTGAAGATGACATCATGAGATCAGCAATTCGTGAAGATCGCTGAATCGTGAATTTGAAATCGTGAAATGATTAACACCACCGGTCATTCGTACAATGCTGAGCTCGTGCAGTAAGTTCTTGTTTATTTTCATGACTTCTACTAGACGGATTCTCCTCTGCTGATCAAGCCGCTGTTGAAGGACATGACGAGATCGGAACTACATGCTGTTATGACTGGAGGGTTTGCTACAATCGCTGGAAGCGTACTGGGAGCTTATATCAGCTTTGGTGTGAGTGATTGCTAGCATGTTTGTAAACTGTTTTTACTTTATTTTAGTTTTAATCTTTATGCTCATTCTAGAGGGCGATGTGGGCGAAATAGTCGCCATAGGAACCCTGACTTCGCCCGCTTCTGACTTCTCGTTTTTACCATTTTCATACACAGTTTCATCCAGTCAACTATACTAGCCACGTATAAAGCACTAGTTCTATTCAAATGTTGTATTTAATGGTGATGTTGTGTATTGTTACCCTATTTTGTTCCAATTGATTAAATAAAACAACCTTAAGGACGCAACCATTCATCGGGGAATCTCATCTATGTATATAACAGTTCACATGCATACATACCAACATACTAGGCAAAACACTACACAACCATTCATCGGGGAATCTCATCTATGTATATAACAGTTTGCATGCATACATACCAACATACTAGGCAAAACACTACACAACCATTCATCGGGGAATCTCATCTATGTATATAACAGTTCACATGCATACATACCAACATACTAGGCAAAACACTACACAACCATTCATCGGGGAATCTCATCTATGTATATAACAGTTCACATGCATACATACCAACATACTAGGCAAAACACTGCACAACCATTCATCGGGGAATCTCATCTATGTATATACAGTTCACATGCATACATACCAACATACTAGGCAAAACACTACACAACCATTCATCGGGGAATCTCATCTATGTATATAACAGTTCACATGCATACATACCAACATACTAGGCAAAACACTACACAACCATTCATCAAATGAATTACAAGAGACTATACCTATTTGGCATCACGCAGATCTATCACAAATCACCTATTATACATATTTACAGTAAATCTTGAGAAATAGCTGCTAACGACGGTGAGAATGGATTCCTTATCAAAATGGAAAGAACGAAACTCATTTCAGCTTATATCAGCTTTGGTGTTTGTGATTATTGGAATGTCTGTACTCTGTTTTTACTTTTGTTTAGTTATTATCTTTATTAAAATCTCATTTATGTATATAACAGTTAGTTTATACAAATTTATTTTAGCTCGATTGTGAAACTTACAACTTATATTAATCACTCTCGATACCTCATTCCTGATGAAATCCATCGTCACGAGGGAGAGTACACAACCATTCATCGGGGAATCTCATCTATGTATATAACAGTTCACATGCATACATACCAACATACTAGGCAAAACAGTACACAACCATTCATCGGGGAATCTCATCTATGTATATAACAGTTCGCATCCATACATACCAACATACTAGGCAAAACACTACACAACCATTCATTGGGGAATCCTCATCTATGTATATAACAGTTCGCATCCATACATACCAACATACTAGGCAAAACACTACACAACCATTCATCGGGGAATCTCATCTATGTGTATAACAGTTTACATGCATACATACCAACATACTAGGCAAAACACTACACAACCATTCATCGGGGAATCTCATCTATGTATATAACAGTTCACATGCATACATACCAACATACTAGGCAAAACACTACACAACCATTCATCGGGGAATCTCATCTATGTATATAACAGTTCACATGCATACATACCAACATACTAGGCAAAACACTACACAACCATTCATCGGGGAATCTCATCTATGTATATAACAGTTCACATGCATACATACCAACATACTAGGCAAAACACTACACAACCATTCATCGGGGAATCTCATCTATGTATATAACAGTTCACATGCATACATACCAACATACTAGGCAAAACACTACACAACCATTCATCGGGGAATCTCATCTATGTATATAACAGTTCACATGCATACATACCAACATACTAGGCAAAACACTACACAACCATTCATCGGGGAATCTCATCTATGTATATAACAGTTCACATGCATACATACCAACATACTAGGCAAAACACTACACAACCATTCATCGGGGAATCTCATCTATGTATATAACAGTTCACATGCATACATACCAACATACTAGGCAAAACACTACACAACCATTCATCGGGGAATCTCATCTATGTATATAACAGTTCACATGCATACATACTAGGCAAAACACTACACAACCATTCATCGGGGAATCTCATCTATGTATATAACAGTGCACATGCATACATACCAACATACTAGGCAAAACACTACACAACCATTCATCAAATGAATTACAAGAGACTATACCTATTTGGCATCACGCAGATCTATCACAAATCACCTATTGTACATATTTACAGTAAATCTTGAGAATTAGCTGCTAACGACGGTGAGAATGGATTCCTTATCAAAATGGAAAGAACGAAACTCATTTCAGCTTATATCAGCTTTGATGTTTGTGATTATTAGAATGTCTGTACTCTGTTTTTACTTTTGTTTAGTTATTATCTTTATTAAAATCTCATTTATGTATATAACAGTTAGTTTATACAAATTTATTTTAGCTCGATTGTGAAACTTACAACTTATATTAATCACTCTCGAGACCTCATTCCTGATGAAATCCATCGTCACGAGGGAGAGAGAAGAGACAATGTGGAATTTAAATGCCTTGACTAAGGGCATATTAAGTACATAAGCAAAACAGTACACAACCATTCATCAAATAATAATAATAATAATAATAAAGACTTTATTTAACGAGAGAACTCATTTGAACAATTAAGTCAATCTGCCGTGAGACCTTCAACGTATTAAAACATGAATTAGCACAATGAAACATGTATTATGTTATAATTTTTATATTATATTATATGTTATATTTCGGGTTTTACGCCTGCATCAGCACCATTTCGGGCTATATCGCCGGCGGGCAGTTTACTTAACAACTCCTTTCCGGGGCAGGCTCCAGCGGTTAACCAGTACTTGGGTGCACCAACCTCCGTAAGAAACTGCCAACTTTTTCATATAAATGAAACATGTAAACAATGACTAGTAAATCTTAAAATAAAAAATAGGCTGCATGGTTAATATTCTGTTCGTTGCACCACCAACTATCTAAAGCTTTGAAGTGTGTATAGAAATATAGATTATGTGTTCAGGTTGCACACGAACCATCTCCTGTCAGCAAAATAAATGAATTACATATTTCCTAGGTGCCCTCGAACCATCTCCTGTCAACAAAATAAACGAATTGCTTATTTTCTAGGTGCCCACGAACCATCTCCTGTCAACAAAATAAACGAATTGCTTATTTTCTAGGTGCCCACGAACCATCTCCTGTCAACAAAATAAATGAATTGCTTATTTTCTAGGTGCCCGCGAACCATCTCCTGTCTGCTAGTGTTATGAGTGCCCCAGCAGCCTTGGCAATCTCCAAATTGTCCTATCCAGAGGTTCAGATATCTAAAGGATCCAAAAACGATTTCTTAAAGATGGGAAAAGCGTATGTATTTTGTTAAAATGGAAAATTGTCTGATTTCTAACATGAGTCAAAGATGTGGTCTTATTCACGCACATACTCATGGAGTGTCACCAATATCATGCGCATGGAGTGTCACCAATAACATGCTCATGGAGTGTCACCAATAACATGCTCGTGGAGTGTCACCAATAACATGCTCGTGGAGTGTCACCAATAACATGCTCATGGAGTGTCACCAATAACATGCTCATGGAGTGTCACCAATAACAGCTCATGGAGTGTCACCATAACATGCTCATGGAGTGTCACCAATAACATGTTCATGTATGTCACCAATAACATGCATGGAGTGTCACCATACATGCTCATGGAGTGTCACCAATAACATGCATGGTGTTCCCAATAACATGTTCATGTAGTGTCACCATAACATGCTCATGGAGTGTCACATACATGCTCATGGAGTGTCACCAATAACATGCATGGAGTGTCACCAATAACATGCTCATGGAGTGTCACCAATAACATGCTCATGGAGTGTCACCAATATCATGTTCATGGAGTGTCACCAATAACATGCTCATGGAGTGTCACCAATAACATGCTCATGGAGTGTCACCAATAACATGCTCATGGAGTGTCACCAATAACATACTCATGGAGTGTCACCAATAACATGTTCATGGAGTGTCACAAATAATTAATGCAAAACTGATCTTAAAACTGCATTTACCGACCTGCCAAAAGTGGGAACGTGTACCAAAGTACTATTTCCGTATCGGACACTAATATATGTCTTTGAAATAGGGACAAACACTACATATTTAATCAGTTCATGACTTACATAATTCCCCAGGTTCTAGTCTAGTATCTAGTGCCGCTCTGCTCTCTGAGAGACTACTCTATAGTATATAATGTCCCCAGGTTCGTAACTCTCTGACTGATCTAGTCTAGTATCGAGTGCCGCTCTGCTCTCTGAGAGATTACTCTATATTATATAATGTCCCCAGGTTCGTAACCCTCTGGCTGTTCTAGTCTAGTATCTAGTACCGCCCTGCTCTATGAGAGATTACTCTATATTATATAATTTACCCAGGTTCATAACTCTCTGGCTGTTCTAGTCTAGTATCTAGTGCCATTCTGCTCTCTGAGAGATTACTCTATATTATATAATGTCCCCAGGTTCGTAACTCTCTGACTGTTCTAGTCTAGTATCTAGTGCCGTTCTGCTCTCTGAGAGATTACTCTATATTATATAATGTCCCCAGGTTCGTAACTCTCTGACTGTTCTAGTCTAGTATCTAATGCCGCTCTGCTCTCTGAGAGATTACTCTATATTATATAATGTCCCCAGGTTCGTAACTCTCTGACTGTTCTAGTCTAGTATCTAGTGCCGTTCTGCTCTCTGAGAGATTACTCTATATTATATAATGTCTCCAGGTTCGTAACTCTCTGACTGTTCTAGTCTAGTATCTAGTGCCGTTCTGCTCTCTGAGAGATTACTCTATATTATATAATGTCCCCAGGTTCGTAACTCTCTGACTGGTTTCTATCTTATCTGTGGCCGCTCTGCTCTCTGAAGAATACTCTATATTATAAATGTCACCAGCTTTTGTAACACTCTCACTGTTCTATGTCTAGTATCTAGTGCCGCTCTGCTCTCTGAGAGAATACTCTAATTATATAATGTCACCAGCTTTTGGTAACACTCTCATGTTCTAGTCTAGTATCTAGTGCCGCTCTGCTCTCTGAGAGATTACTCTATATTATATAACGTCCCCAGGTACGTAACTCTCTGACTGTTCTAGTCTAGTATCTAGTGCCGCTCTGCTCTCTGAGAGAATACTCTATATTATATAATGTCACCAGCTTTGTAACACTCTCACTGTTCTAGTCTAGTATCTAGTTCCGCTCTGCTCTCTGAGAGATTACTCTATATTATATATCCTTTCCATAACAGAGAATCGTGGATGGTAAGAACTACCTATTCTGAGTCCTCATCCAATCAGTAATCAATTTGTTATGTAAGGGTGTGATATAACATCCCTTGGCATTTCCAGAGGTAGAAGGAAACCCTGTGTCAGACGCCCATGCTTGATAATCGAGTTGATACATATTGTTACAAACGTTGCAAGATTAATCTTTTGAAAAATATATCATAATCATATAATTATGTTATATTTTTCCTATGCCCCCGATCTCGAATTCTAAAAATGTGTTCGCACTGTCCGTCTGTTCGTATCAACAGAACACATTAAGATAGTATTGAAGTTTTCATCTCAATGAGACGACGTGTGGCCTACAACTTCTTGGTCCATTAGATAAGATCAATTTTATGTTGGGTCAGCAAGCTATGCACAGTACAACACAAGCTCTGAATAAGCTAATGAAGCGACTATGTCCATAAGTGACAGAGCTCAGAGGTTATAAAACTGTTTTCAGATCTCAAACTCGAACTCAAGTGATTTGCTTGTATAAGTAATTGTATAGAAGACACTCGGCAATGTACGTCAACGACGGAAATAGCCGATGTTACCCATGCAATTTCGAGCAAATTGTCCGTGAACATATATCACATATTAAAGTTAGAGTTGTTTTGTATATGTCCAATCGTTGTGTCTGTTTTATGTTTATGAATGGATACTAGTATGAAAGAATTGCGTCCATTGGTTGTTGAATACTAAACCTCTCACTGGTGGGTAGTTTCGAATATCTTTCCTGGCAGTCAAAGTTTAAAGTTTAAACTTTATTATTTTACAACG
>CM026401.1:61393610-61416828 GCA_014843695.1 Archivesica marissinica
CTGGTGAACGAATTCACCATGCTGTTAACAGCCGTCTCTAATAATACTGGTGAACGAATTCACCATGCTGTTAACAGCCGTCTCTAATAATACTGGTGAACGAATTCACCATGCTGTTAACAGCCGTCTCATCGCTCCCTTCAATGTTAACTATGTTATCGAAGTTAATCAAAGTTTCGATCAGTGCTGCTCTAAAGGTGTCTTTTTCTTCAATATTCCACTTAATAAACTGCACATTACAAGGGTTTTCACGATGTTCAATAGTGGAATGGCATTTAATATTAAAACTAAGTGGAGCATGGTCACTGAAATTATTAAACTCATGAATACTGAAGTCTAAAATACTATTAAAACTTTTCTCACTTAATAACAAATAGTCTATTACGCTTGATCCGCTCCTGTTGAAGCACGTGTACGATCCTTTACCAAAGTCATTTCCTAGACGACCATTTGCAATTCTAAGAGATGTTGCTTTACACATGTCAATTAATCGGTTTCCGTGTGAATTACTCACATTGTCCATAGATATTCTTGGCAACAATGTATCGACGCAGTAGTCCACGTCATCTAGTTCTGGAAATAGTCTATCATTTAAAATGGTGTCTTGTTTACATGATGTCCTCGCGTTACAATCACCAACGACCAGTACTCTACCTTTAGCTTCATAGTAATATATATCATTTTGTAAGCAATCAAACAGGTCAACGTCAATTACATTGGTAATAGGCGAAGTGTCATTCCAAATATAAACTGCTGCTAAGAACACATCCGAGTCAATATCGAAAAAAGCTATATCAAACTTTAACCAAATCAATGTATCATGTGTATTTTTTGCAATTGAAATTCCTTCTTTAATCTCATTGCGTACATAAATAACCGTTCCACCCGAATTCCTTTTCGCATTTCGATGTCTGAATTTTCTATAGAAATTATAACAGTAATAACCATCCAAATCTATTTTACTATTTTTATCAGTCCAAGACTCAATTAAGATAATAATATCATTATCCGATAAAAGCTTAACAAAATCACAGTCTGATCTTTTACGCGTACTCAAACCATTGCAATTCCAAACAAAACACTTAAGTCCATCCAATCCGTCCTATGCGTTCTTCACAGGTCTACCGTTAACGTACAAAGTATCATACGAGATCCACGCCCTATTCCCTGCCTGCTTCTCCTCTTTCATCCTCTTCACGAGCACACGTCTCTTCGCCGCGATCTCTGGGGGGTACTGCTCCGTAATGTATACGTTTGTATCTTTAAGCTTATAGCTTAACTTCCGGACCATTTCCTTATCCTTGAACAAATTAAACTTGCATACTATACGACGTGGTCGTAACTCGCGGGATCCAGTGTAGCTGACGTTTCTGCCTTGTTCCTGACCATTTATAGCAGTATTATTTACTCCCATACGGTGCACCCTTTCTACTTTCAGACTAGCTGCTAACTCATGTGCTACCCCTAGTTTGTCTTCTAGAAACTTGCGGAATATTTGTTCGGTTTTCTCTGGGTTCTCATGGGATTCTTCTGGAACATTTCCGATGATAAGGTTGTTTCTCATGCTTTGTGACTTCACGTAGTTCAACTCATCGTTCATACTCTCGCCTCTTTTCTCCAGCTCCGATATTCGCGTTCTCGCACCATCTAAGTCAATCTCTGCTGCTTCGACTCGGTTATATACTCGCTCTACATTGTCGTTGAACCCACAGTTTCTTTAATTCTATGTCAAAATTATCAACTTTCTTTTCCAGCGATTCTAGTGTGTTTAAACGTTTGTCCATATCAACTAATTTTAAGTTCATTTTGAAAGGAGGGCGACAATGTCCGCATTTGTTGGTTCTCTAGAAACGGTGACACCTTTATCCGCCATAGTTTTTTCACAGGTTGACTTAAAATTCGACTCTTGCTGATTTAAATCTAATACCGTAAGACTATTTTCAATAGGTACATTAGATTGTGAGAAGTTTTCATCATCTTGGTAAAGCACATAGTTCATTTCATTCAACACTTCGCTAATTGATTGATTTCCGCCCGCCGGCGATTCTACACCTCTAAACACTTTGCTCAGATTAAGATTAAGTTCATCGTCACTTGTACTACTTTTTTTCTTTTGTTTCTGTTGTTTTTCTTGCTATTGTTCTTATTATTAGGCATATTTGAGTAATTTTACCTCCATCATATAACATTTAGAATGCACTTCATCTTAAATTTAGATCCATTACTGTTCGAAATCACATCGAAATAAATAAAATTGTTCCCGAATTTTGAAAACACATCCTACACTTTTCACCATAATATCTATTCTTCGCATTTATACGAAGATTCATACTCATGCAATTAATAATGTTCGCATTCCATCTACGCAAGCGTGTTACTATTGTTTGCATAGTAAATAATTATTTAAGAAATAATAAGTATCAACCGTGGTATATCGCAGAATAACCCGAGTTTGAAGTTCTTATGCGTAGAAATATATCACGAAGGCCGAAGGCCTGAGTGATATATTTCTACGCATAAGAACGACAAACGAGGGTTATTCTGCGATATACCACGGTTGATACTTATTATTTCGATTCTAACACGACTTACTTCTAATAATTTTAAAGGAGTATTTTCTTCAAACGCCGCTGCATTTGGCTTTCGAAATTTCCTCCCGCGTAAAGGGTGATGACGTTATTTTTTATGGAAAATATCAATCTAGTGCATAAATGAACAAAAGTTGTAACTGATCAATAATTTTATTTATTTTGTCAAATAAAACTGTACAGAATAGTAACAGAAACGTTACTTAACAGAAAAACAAGATGGACAAGAGATTATCTGATTCTAAAAATAGTTCACTTCCGTGAATTCCAACGGTATTTTTTACAAACATCACGTGACTTTCATTCATAAAACTATACACGCATTGTATAAATGACGTAGCCAAAACAAGGTGCGCGTGCAGTATAGTTCAAGGTAGGTATATTGCAGAATAACCCGAGATTGATTTTACTCTACACATATGTATGTTATTAGCTGGGTCGTGTTAGAATTAGAATTAAACTTATGTGACCATTATAAATTTCCATTAATTCATACTCGAAGTTCGAGCACCCGCTGGAGCCGTTACGATTGTGTCCTTAGACAAGGCATTTAAATTCCACGTTGCCTCTTTTCTCCCTCATGGCGATGGATTCCATCAGGAATGAGGTCTCGAGAGTGATTTATATCAGTTGAAAGAACTTGTTTCGCAATCGAGCTAAAATAAATTTGTATACACTAAGAGAGTAAACTCCGTTCAAAACTAAACGCATCTTTTATAAGAGTTACTTCCCTTATACTACTTTTAGAAACAAGGCTTCGGGTCCGGAGGGAAATCTTCTGCTCGGAGTGAAATCTTCGGGTCAGAGTGAAATCTTCGGGGGGGGGGGTGCACTCTATTCTTCTCTACTCATAGCTGCATTAGTGGGCGCATTAGTGGGCGCAGAGGGCAGAGGCGTAGCTGCCATGGCATACATTAGTGAGCACAGAGGGCAGGCGAGTAGCTGCCATGGCATACATTAGTGGGCACAGAGGGCATGCGCGTAGCTGCCATGGCATACATTAGTGGGCGCAGGTGCGTAGCTGCCATGGCATACATTAGTGGGCGCAGAGGACAGGCGCGTAGCTGCCATGGCATACATTAGTGCGCACATAGGACAGGCGCGTAGCTGCCATGGCATACATTAGTGTGCACCGAGGACAGACGCATAGCTGCCATAACATACATTAGTGCGCACAGAGGACATGCGCGTAGCTGCCATGGCATACATTAGTGGGCGCATAGGGCAGGCGCGTCTCTGCCATGGCATAAATTAGTGTGTACAGAGGACAGGCGCGTAGCTGCCATGGCATACATTAGCGGACGCAGAGTGCAGGCGCGTATCTGCTATGGCATAGATTAATGGGCACAGAGGACACGCGCGTAGCTGCCATGTCATACATTAGTGGGCGCAGAGGACGGGCGCATAGCTGCCATGGCATACATTAGTGGGCGCAGAGTGCAGGCGCGTAGCTGCCATGGCATACATTAGCGGACGCAGAGTGCAGGTGCGTAGCTGCTATGTCATACATTAGCGGACGCAGAGGGAAGGCGCATAGCTGCCATGGGATACATTAGTGGGCACAGAGGACAGGCGCGTAGCTGCCATGGCATACATTAGTGGGCACAGAGGGCAGGCGCGTATCTGCTATGGCATAGATTAATGGGCGCAGAGAACAGGCGCGTATCTGCTATGGCATAGATTAATGGGCGCAGAGGACACGCGCGTAGCTGCCATGGCATACATTAGTGTGTGCAGGCACGTAGCTACCATGGCATACATTAGTGGGCGCAGAGGGCAGGCGCGTAGCTGCCATGGCATACATTAGTGCGCACAGAGGACAGGCGCGTAGCTGCCATGGCATACATTAGTGGGCGCGAGGGCAGGCGCATAATTGCCATGGCATAAATTAGTGTGTACAGCGGGCAGACGCATAGCTGCCATGGCATACATTAGTGGGCACAGAGGGCAGGCGCATAGCTGCAATGGCATACATTAGTGGGCGCATAGGGCTGGCGCGTAGCTGCAATGGCATAGATTAGTGGGCGCATAGGGCAGGCGCATAGCTGCCATGGCATAAATTAGTGCGCGCAGAGGACAGGCGCATAGCTGCCATGGCATAAATTGGAGCGCGCAGAGTGCAGGCGCGTATCTGCTATGGCATAGATAAATGGGCGCAGAGGACACGCACGTAGCTGCCATGGCATACATTAGTGGGCGCAGAGGACGGGCGCATAGCTGCCATGGCATAAATTAGTGGGCGCAGAGTGCAGGCGCGTAGCTGCCATGGCATACATTAGCGGACGCAGAGTGCAGGTGCGTAGCTGCTATGTCATACATTTGCGGACGCAGAGGGCAGGCGCATAGCTGCCATGGGATAAATTAGTGGGCACAGAGGACAGGCGTGTAGCTGCCATGGCATACATTAGTGGGCACAGAGGACAGGCGCGTATCTGCTATGGCATAGATTAATGGGCGCAGAGGACAGGCGCGTATCTGCTATGGCATAGATTAATGGGCGCAGAGGACACACGCGTAGCTGCCATGGCATACATTAGTGGGCGCAGAGGACAGGCGCGTAGCTGCCATGGCATACATTAGCGGACGCAGAGTGCAGGCGAGTAGCTGCCATGGCATACATTAGTGGTCGCAGAGGACAGGCGCATAGCTGCCATGGCATACATTAGTTGGCACAGAGGACAGGCGCGTAGCTGCCATGGCATACATTAGTGTGTACAGAGGACAGGCGCGTAGCTGCCATGGCATACATTAGTGGGCACAGAGGACAGGCGCGTAGCTGCCATGGCATACATTAGTGCGCACAGAGGGCAGGCGCGTAGCTGCCATGGCATACATTAGTGGATTAGTGCGCACAGAGTGCAGGCGCGTAGCTGCTATGGCATACATTAGTGGGCGCAGAGGACAGGCGCGTAGCTGCCATGGCATACATTAGTGTGCACAGAGGACATGCGCGTAGCTGCCATGGCATACATTAGTGCGCACAGAGGACAGGCGCGTAGCTGCCATGGCATACATTAGTGGGCGCGAGGGCAGGCGCGTAGCTGCCATGGCATACATTAGTGCGCACAGAGGACAGGCGCGTAGCTGCCATGGCATACATTAGTGGGCGCAGAGGGCAGGCGCGTAGCTGCCATGGCATACATTAGTGTGCACAGAGGGCAGGCGCATAGCTGCCATGGCATACATTAGTGCGCACAGAGGACAGGCGCGTAGCTGCCATGGCATACATTAGTGGGCGCAGAGGGCAGGCGCGTAGCTGCCATGGCATACATTAGTGTGCACAGAGGACAGGCGCGTAGCTGCCATGGCATACATTAGTGGGCGCAGAGGGCAGGCGCGTAGCTGCCATGGCATACATTAGTGCGCACAGAGGACAGGCGCATAGCTGCCATGGCATACATTAGTGCGCACAGAGGACAGGCGCGTAGCTGCCATGGCATACATTAGTGGGCGCAGAGGACAGGCGCGTAGCTGCCATGGCATACATTAGTGCGCACATAGGACAGGCGCGTAGCTGCCATGGCATACATTAGTGTGCACAGAGGACAGGCGCATAGCTGCCATAGCATACATTAGTGCGCACAGAGGACATGCGCGTAGCTGCCATGGCATACATTAGTGGGCGCATAGGGCAGGCGCGTGCCAGAGGACAGGCGCGTAGCTGCCATGGCATACATTAGTGGGCACAGAGGACGGCGCATAGCTGCCATGGCATACATTAGTGGGCACAGAGGGCAGGCGCGTAGCTGCCATGGCATACATTAGTGGTGCAGAGTACAGCGCGTAGCTGCATGGCATACATTAGCGCACGTAGGAGAGGCGCGTAGCTGCCATGGCATACATTAGTGTGCACAGAGGACAGACGCGTAGCTGCCATAGCATACATTAGTGCGCACAGAATACAGGCGCGTAGCTGCCATGGCATACATTAGTGGGCGCATAGGGCAGGCGCGTAGCTGCAATGGCATAAATTAGTGTGTACAGAGGGCAGGCGCATAGCTGCCATGTCATACATTAGTGGGCACAGAGGGCAGGCGCATAGCTGCCATGGCATACATTAGTGGGCGCATAGGGCAGGCGCTAAGCTGCCATGGCATAACTTAGTGTGTACAGAGGGCAGGCGCATAGATGCCATGGCATACATTAGTGTGCACAGAGGACAGGTGCATAGCTGCCATGGCATACATTAGTGGGTGCATAGGGCAGGCGCGTAGCTGCCATGGCATAGATTAGTGGGCGCATAGGGCAGGCGCCTAGCTGCCATGACATAAATTAGTGCGCGCAGAGGACAGGCGCATAGCTGCCATGGCATAAATTAGAGAGCGCAGAGTGCAGGCGCGTAGCTGCCATGGCATACATTAGCGGAGGCAGAGTGCAGGCGCGTATCTGCTATGGCATAGATTAATGGGCGCAGAGGACACGCGCGTAGCTGCCATAGCATACATTAGTGCGCACAGAATACAGGCGCGTAGCTTCTATGGCATACATTAGTGGGCGCAAAGGGCAGGCGCGTAGCTGCCATGGCATAAATTAGTGTGTACAGAGGGCAGGCGCATATCTGCCATGGCATACATTAGCGGACGCAGAGTGCAGGCGCGTATCTGCTATGGCATAGATAAATGGGCGCAGAGGTCACGCACGTAGCTGCCATGGCATACATTAGTGGGCACAGAGGACGGGCGCATAGCTGCCATGGCATAAATTAGTGGGCGCAGAGTGCAGGCGCGTAGCTGCCATGGCATACATTAGCGGACGCAGAGTGCAGGTGCATAGCTGCTATGTCATACATTAGCGGACGCAGAGGGAAGGCCCATAGCTGCCATGGGATACATTAGTGGGCACAGAGGACAGGCGCGTAGCTGCCATGGCATACATTAGTGGGCACAGAGGGCAGGCGCGTATCTGCTATGGCATAGATTAATGGGCGCAGAGAACAGGCGCGTATCTGCTATGGCATAGATTAATGGGCGCAGAGGACACGCGCGTAGCTGCCATGGCATACATTAGTGTGCGCAGGCACGTATCTACCATGGCATACATTAGTGGGCGCAGAGGGCAGGCGCGTAGCTGCCATGGCATACATTAGTGCGCACAGAGGACAGGCGCGTAGCTGCCATGGCATACATTAGTGGGCGCGAGGGCAGGCGCGTAATTGCCATGGCATAAATTAGTGTGTACAGCGGGCAGACGCATAGCTGCCATGGCATACATTAGTGGGCACAGAGGGCAGGCGCATAGCTGCCATGGCATACATTAGTGGGCGCATAGGGCTGGCGCGTAGCTGCAATGGCATAGATTAGTGGGCGCATAGGGCAGGCGCATAGCTGCCATGGCATAAATTAGTGCGCGCAGAGGACAGGCGCATAGCTGACATGGCATAAATTGGAGCGCGCAGAGTGCAGGCGCATATCTGCTATGGCATAGATAAATGGGCGCAGAGGACACGCACGTAGCTGCCATGGCATACATTAGTGGGCGCAGAGGACGGGCGCATAGCTGCCATGGCATAAATTAGTGGGCGCAGAGTGCAGGCGCGTAGCTGCCATGGCATGCATTAGCGGACGCAGAGTGCAGGTGCGTAGCTGATATGTCATACATTAGCGGACGCAGAGGGCAGGCGCATAGCTGCCATGGGATACATTAGTGGGCACAGAGGACAGGCGCGTAGCTGCCATGGCATACATTAGTGGGCACAGAGGACAGGCGCGTATCTGCTATGGCATATATTAATGGGCGCAGAGAACAGGCGCGTATCTGCTATGGCATAGATTAATGGGCACAGAGGACACGCGCGTAGCTGCCATGGCATACATTTGTGGGCGCAGAGGACAGGCGCATAGCTGCCATGGCATAAATTAGTGGGCGCAGAGTGCAGGTGCGTAGCTGCCATGGCATACATTAGTGTGTACAGAGGACAGGCGCGTAGCTGCCATGGTATACATTAGTGGGCACAGAGTACAGGCGCGTAGCTGCCATGGCATACATTAGTGCGCACAGAGGACAGGCGCGTAGCTGCCATGGCATACATTAGTGTGCACAGAGGACAGGCGCGTAGCTGCCATGGCATACATTAGTGAGCACAGAGGACAGGCGCGTAGCTGCCATGGCATACATTAGTGGGCGCAGAGGACAGGCACGTAGCTGCCATGGCATACATTAGTGCGCACAGAGGAGGCGCGTAGCTGCATGGCATACATTAGTGGGCGCATAGGGCAGGCGCGTAGCTGCCATGGCATACATTAGTGTGCACAGAGGACAGGCGCATAGCTGCCATGGCATACATTAGTGCGCACAGAGGACAGGCGCGTAGCTGCCATGGCATACATTAGTGGGCGCATAGGGCAGGCGCGTAGCTGCCATGGCATACATTAGTGGGCACAGAGGGCAGGCGCGTAGCTGCCATGGCATACATTAGTGTGCACAGAGGACAGGCGCGTAGCTGCCATGGCATACATTAGTGGGCGCAGAGGGCAGGCGCGTAGCTGCCATGGCATACATTAGTGGGCGCATAGGGCAGGCGCGTAGCTGCCATGGCATACATTAGTGGGCGCAGAGGACAGGCGCATAGCTGCCATGGCATAATTAGTGGCGCAGAGTGCAGGCGCGTAGCTGCCATGGCATAATTAGTTGCGCGCAGAGGACAGGCGCGTAGCTGCCATGGCATAATTAGTGGGCGCATAGGGCAGGCGCATAGCTGCCATGATAATTAGTGGGCCAAGGGCAGGCGCGTAGCTGCATGCATAATTAGTGTGTGCAGAGGGCGGCGCATAGCTGCCATGGCATACATTAGTGGCACAGAGGACAGGCGCGTAGCTGCCATGGCATACATAGTGGGCGCAGAGGGCAGGCGCGTATGGTTTGTGGGGGGGTGTGTGTTGTGGGGGTGTGTGGTTGTGGGGGCTGCATGGCATAATTAGTGGGCGCAAGGGCAGGCGCGTAGCTGCCATGACATACATTAGTGGGCGCAGAGGACAGGCGCGTAGCTGCCATGGCATACATTAGTGGGCACAGAGGGCAGGCGCGTAGCTGCATGGCATAATTAGTGGGCGCAGAGCAGGCGCGTATCTGCATGGCATAATTATGGGCGCAGAGGACACGCGCGTAGCTGCCATGGCATACATTAGTGTGGCAGGCCGTAGCTCCATGGCATACATTAGTGGGCGCAGAGGGCAGGCGCGTAGCTGCCATGGCATACATTAGTGCGCACAGAGGACAGGCGCGTAGCTGCCATGGCATACATTAGTGGGCGCGAGGGCAGGCGCGTAATTGCCATGGCATAAATTAGTGTGTACAGCGGGCAGACGCATAGCTGCCATGGCATACATTAGTGGGCACAGAGGGCAGGCGCATAGCTGCCATGGCATACATTAGTGGGCGCATAGGGCTGGCGCGTAGCTGCATGGCATAGATTAGTGGGCGCATAGGGCAGGCGCTAGCTGCCATGGCATAATTAGTGGCGCAGAGGCAGGCGCTAGTGGACGCAGAGGCAGGCGTATCTGCTATGGCATAGATATGGGCGCAGAGGACACGCCGTAGTGATGGCATACATTAGTGGGCGCAGAGGACGGGCGCATAGCTGCCATGGCATAAATTAGTGGGCGCAGAGTGCAGGCGCGTAGCTGCCATGGCATACATTAGCGGACGCAGAGTGCAGGTGCGTAGCTGTTGCATACATTGGGACGCAGAGGGCAGGCGCATAGCTGCCATGGGATACATTAGTGGGCACAGAGGACAGGCGCGTAGCTGCCATGGCATACATTAGTGGGCACAGAGGACAGGCGCGTATCTGCTATGGCATAATTATGGGCGCAGAGACAGGCGCGTATCTGCTATGGCATAGATTAATGGGCACAGAGGACACGCGCGTAGCTGCCATGGCATACATTAGTGGGCGCAGAGGACAGGCGCATAGCTGCCATGGCATAAATTAGTGGGCGCAGAGTGCAGGCGCGTAGCTGCCATGGCATACATTAGTGTGTACAGAGGACAGGCGCGTAGCTGCCATGGCATACATTAGTGGGCACAGAGGACAGGCGCGTAGCTGCCATGGCATACATTAGTGCGCACAGAGGGCAGGCGCGTAGCTGCCATGGCATACATTAGTGTGCACAGAGGACAGGCGCGTAGCTGCCATGGCATACATTAGTGTGCACAGAGGACAGGCGCGTAGCTGCCATGGCATACATTAGTGGGCGCAGAGGACAGGCGCGTAGCTGCCATGGCATACATTAGTGCGCACATAGGACAGGCGCGTAGCTGCCATGGCATACATTAGTGGCGCAGAGGACAGGCGCGTAGCTGCCATGGCATACATTAGTGCGCACAGAGGACAGGCGCGTAGCTGCCATGGCATACATTAGTGCGCACAGAGGACAGGCGCGTAGCTGCCATGGCATACATTAGTGGCCAGAGGGGTGTGGGGCAGGCGCGTAGCTGCCATGGCATACATTAGTGGGTGCAGAGGACAGGCGCGTAGCTGCCATGGCATACATTAGTGGACGCAGAGGACAGGCGCGTAGCTGCCATGGCATACATTAGTGGGCACAGAGGGCAGGCGCGTAGCTGCCATGGCATACATTAGTGTGTACAGAGGACAGGCGCGTAGCTGCCATGACATACATTAGTGACAGGCAGGCGCTAGCTGCCATGGCATACATTAGTGTGTACAGAGGACAGGCGCGTAGCTGCCATGGCATACATTATGGGCGCAGAGGACAGGCGCATAGCTGCCATGGCATACATTAGTGGGCGCAGAGGACAGGCGCATAGCTGCCATGACATACATTAGTGCGCACAGAGGGCAGGCACGTAGCTGCCATGTCATACATTAGCGGACGCAGAGGGCAGGCGCGTAGCTGCCATGGGATACATTAGCGGACGCAGAGGACAGGCGCGTAGCTGCCATGGCATACATTAGTGGGCACAGAGGGCAGTCGCGTAGCTGCAATGTCATACATTAGTGGGCGCAGAGGGCAGGCGCGTAGCTGCCATGGCATACATTAGTGGGCGCAGAGTGCAGGCGCGTATCTGCCATGGCATACATTAGTGGGCACAGAGGGCAGGCGCGTAGCTGCCATGGCATACATTAGATCAGTGGGCACATAGTAGTCGGTAAACTGCCGTAGTTTGCGTGTTCAAATCAACAAAAGTAAACATAGTTTGGTTTTTACTAACACTATGATACACTATAGGCTTGACACTATATTTGATTTTTTACGCCACTCCAAGCAAGTTTAATAAAAGAAATTGGGGTCTTATCAACCTAACATTAGCTCCACATTGACCTTTTATGCATTGGACACTCCAAACGTGTCTTTTTATAACGAAATAAATAATATTTGTTTTCGATTGCAGCAAATTCTTAATATAATCTCTGACTTATTGTATATAGGCAGCTTGAATGTATTGTATGAATTTGCTGCCATTGAGAAAAAATATGATTTTTCATGAAAAATGACCAATTTGTGGTTCCGCAGCATAACACGGCAATGTCGAGCCATAGCTAGGTTGATAAGGCACTATGATGCTCTATTTCTGTAGTTGTTCCCAGAATAGTTAACTGTGGAGGTCGAGTAATTATATTGTTCAACATGGGTTTATTGCTAACCATCGTAAAACATTAATACACATTAAAGCCTATCAGTTCACACTTTAACACAGTAACAATTGGAAGAAAAATATGTTTGCATTAAGCTGCATCAGTACGCCGTAAATGGGCCTGATAATCAAACAACTTGACACGCAAATAATCAACACTGACTCGCTAGTTCATATGTAGCATTTAATTGATTAAGCATTTGATTTTCAACAAATAAAGCATGAACCTGGTAATCCAGGGATCGCAGGTTCGATCCCCCGTCTGACCATAATAAAATTAACAGTCTTTCAGATGGGACGTTAAACCGAGGTCTCGTGTCGGTGCTTTACACTGTGCACGTGAAATAACCAAAGGAGATTCTGGAATAGGTTTGTATCATGCACTATCCTCCAAAAATCTAAATTAACTAATCTCTTCAGGAGGCGTCGCTCATATGGGCAACCGGTAGCGACGATAAATAAACGTAAAACACACACATGAACACAAACATGCAATGTAATGCCGCGACCAATCTGAATCCTTCCAGGTGTTATTAAACGTGTGGTCACATAAGAATGTATGAGATGACTGTATTATACTGAATACAAGCAAAGTTAAGTATGTGATAATAATTATTTATCATGTTTCTAGGTTGTGTGTGCTACATGTATCATGTATGTATATACATTTATTTGTAGCACAATGAACATTACAGTAGCTCGTATACCATTACATCATTACTCTCAGCGTGCGCTACATATAGTGTACATTGCTGCTGATCAAAGTACAGGGATCGTGGGAACCTCACACCATCGGATAATTTTGCTACAACACCGATTTTCTTGCCATCTTCTCCTATCTGTAAAACATTGTTCGATTTATATCCACATACAAACACATTCCCTCTACGATCTATGCACACTCCTGTTGCATTTTGTAATTCTGAATATCTAAATGTGTTCATATGTTTTCCCTGCCCATCAAATGATATCAGCCCATTGTCGAAATCACTGACAAACATCGTAGCACCACTATGACTGAAGGCAATATGTCGGCTTCTCGAGAATGGAACATTCCCGAAACTGTCTGTTGATAGTATCTGCAATATGGTACCTGTCATGTTGTGTATATACAAACACATGCTGTTGTCAGTTATATATAATCTGTCGTTCTTGTAAGCCATTCCATAACATATATGCCCAACATTCATTTTACGTAGTGGTGTCATTTTCTTACCCAGGGAGACAAACTGGATGCTCTCTGTGCGGAAACTCACTGCCCCTTCCTGTTTACTCGTGCAGCATACCCCATAAGGGCTATCTGTGAGGTCACAGTAATCGACTACGGACATCTTAGCAGTATCGATACACTTTAGTTTTTTATTGCTGCTATCAGCTAAAAGCAAAATACCGTCTTCTGTTGAACAAGAGATAGTGACATCACACGTTGTTGTATCGTTCCCTATTTTAATGTTCATTGTTCTGGTATTCTTTATTGCGTAGATGCTTGTACTTGGTTTTGAATTGAGTGGACGAAAACTGACCACTCCAAATGTGTCCAGTCGTTGTAGGAAATTCCGAATACTTCCGTCTTCAGTATATGTTATCTGTACCTCAGGCGAAGTTTCCAACAAGACGGACACATCTTCAGCTTGGGCGAGTTTCTTCTGTGCCATTTTCATACAGACAAATTGCTGGGCTATGTTTCCTTCCGACTTCTTCAAATCAGCAGCAGCCTCTTTCATATCATCAATTGTGTCTACGGCGTTCTTCCTGTTCTCCTCTAACGTCGTCTTCATTCTGCAAAATTCTTTATCTACTGCATTTAGCGACTGCTGTTCAATCATTGTAAGAAGAATGTCCATTTCCTTTCTGAAATGTTTTATTTTGTTTTCTGCGTCGGTCTTGTGTTTGTTCAACAGTTGAAGAAGGACGTCTCGTGTATATCTAATGTCCTCCATACTCGCCCGCTTGTCTTGTAACTGTCGGTAGCTTCTGTCCACGTCTGACGTGTGTAATAGAGTGTCCACAACTTCCGGTATGGACTGAATATCTGTACAAGTCCTAAAACAATACATATACATGTATATTATGTCTAGTTTATTTTAGTTTAAACATATAGTATTGCTTTCAAATAACATTCATAGTCCATAACATTTATAATACACACATTATTTTGGCCTATGGTCATATAGTAAATAATGTTGTACTTACTATATGACCATATGTAAAAAAAAGTTTGTGTCTGGTGCCTGTGGCTAAACCCCAAGCATTTTGGATTTGAACATATTTATTATGACGAAACATAAACTTATGTTTTATCAGTCGTCTATTAAATCTGGCTGTCCGATTATCGCAGTGGTTAGCGCGCTCGCTTCTCACAAATGCAACCCGGGTTCGATCCTCGGACAGGGAAGTATGTGAGATGGTACGATGGTCGCCAGATCGGACAGGTGGGTTTTCTCCGGTTACTCCGGTTTCCTCCCACATGAATTACCACATATACGCTTTCATCCGAGCCAACGAGAGTGATTAATATAAGTTGTTAAAACTTGCTTCGCAATCGTTGTAAAATAAATAAAGTATATAAATCTATTAGTTGATTATTGATTTGAACATATTTATTCGACATATAACATAATTTACAACACATAATTATGTACACAATACATACACGTGGATTTAAATGAAAGCAACACGCTTATTGGATTTCTCTTCACCATTAATTATTAATTATCATACGAATAACAATTCTGTATAACCATTCTTTATGTATAATTGGTATTGGGTAAAAATGGATTTACCCAGCAATTAGGGATGTAATAAAGTATTTCAATGTTGTATATATGTCAAACATGTTCTATTTATGTCATTTCTTGTCATATTATTAACTTAGTAAATCGTTCCTCTAATATTAATATGTTATTAAAATGATATCACTTTATTTATGTATAATATCAGTGTCTGTAAATGCAGATAAAAACCCATCTCCCCCATGATGTAATAGAATCGACTGACCTCACATACGAAATCACTAAAATCAAAATAGTTCCATATACGTTTCTTATATTTGTTTATTTATAATAGTCCGTTAAGTTTAGGAACATCAATCGATGAGGTGAAATGTTAGTGAGTTGTTATTGGGAAAATATGTTTGGTGTTGGGCGTTGTTGGCAAAAAAATCACTACACAGTAATTGCATGCATGTACAATTTTTAAAAAAATAGCACCATTTTACGGCGAACAGAGTAGCCTGTGATATAATGTTACCAACGTTATATGTCTAATAATAATAACAAGTAAGTAATATCTTTTTGATTTAGGAAATATTTCTTTATATGGTAGATGTAGTCTATTTGGCGCAATTATTAGAACTGTTTTTTAGTGTTGACCTACTTTCCAAAAATCATAGCATTCAGATACATTGAACTGTTTTGTACGTAAATCGTTTTCTCGACCAGTCATTCAGATCCCGATATATTTTTGTCATTTATCAGAGATAAACCCATTTATCTTGAAGGTCGCAACATATAAATATTGAAACAAGTGCGACTATATTAGTTTCCACCAGGTACGAAATATTGTCCCGTTACATAACGGCATTAATGCGTATTATTTATCAAAGACGTGTAAGTCTGTTAAAGCCTGTGGTGGGTGGGGTATTTGAAAAAATGGGAGAATCTCACATGTCGACTTCAAACAGCTAAATGATATGCACAACGGTTAGACAATATATTTTAAACGTTCTTAATATCTATGTTTAGGATTATTCTTAACACCAATGCACACATTTATAACCATTCATGTCCGAAAAGCTTCAACATATTGGTCAGAAATCCCGCCATCGGATCAGGGCGGAAAGTGCTATGCGAAAATGAGCTTTAACGATAAGACCTCGAACTAACAGAAGAAAACTATTTTATTTAGAGGTCTTATATATATATTGTATAATTATATATCAGTTACATATATAGGACTAGCGTCCTTGGTCCATTGGTTCATCATCGGATTTGGTATGGAACTGTCCCGGGTTGTATGATCGGTCAGGTCACATATGTAGTGTCATTGTTGCAAGGCACCGAACACACATTGCTTAGTATTGGTCGGCTAACCCTGCCCATGGAAACATTGCTAGGTCCATGCAAGGGGTTTGATATTAATAGTTTCACGTTTCAAGTTTATTGGCATTATCAGCAATACATTGCCTTTGGCCATTTACATAAGTATAAACTATGGCAAAGACATACACAAATAAATACATACATACATACACATGTTAAGAAACAGTGATATTATCTAGGGTATATTTTCTTAGTAACATAGATTCCTTTATATACTTAGATAGTTTTAACAATTCTATTTTATTCTTAGAAGACATGATATTATTGAATTTCTGTACACACGGCCACGATATATTACCAAGGTATTTAGTTCTTAAACTTGTGTATCTCGTACAACATAGCAAAAAGTGATATTCCGATTCTACCGACTTTTGGTTACATAATTTACATAATCGATGTTCTCTTTCTATAGCATTATATCTACCAAATTCAATTTCTAACGTGTGTGAACATAGTCTTAAGCATGTGAAACACTTTCGCAAGTCATCACTAACAATCGTATCAATAATATACATGGAACATATAATAATGGAACATACATACATACATACAAAAAAGTAAAATGGTGCAGGGATTGAACCCACGACCACCCGCTTGCAAGTTGGCTCTCCTAAGTGGGCATGTATAGTCTGATGTATAAACTGTGCCGAATCGCTACACTTCTCCCTCCTGTTCTTTGTAAATGTACTGACAAGTATGAGGTGCTGAGAATTACTCGCAAAATAAAGCTACTCATTGTCGTCCTTTACACCATCCACAACACGTAAAGATAACCGATGCTGCTACATTGTAAATACCCCTGGCAAGGCAACATTTTCTTTCCTATGGTTTTAAGCAGAACATGTCAGTCACACGCTATATCTGCAATGACCTCTAATTATACAACAATAACACCAATGTTTATTTGGCAAATCCACATAATATATGCCTTTGACTAACGACAAGGAGTGTAGCAAACATGTTTAACTCCCTGAAAACCTGTGTCCTGGGGGCTTGAACACATGGCTGCCGTCTTGCAAGCCATCCACACTTCCAACTGGATTAACCAATTAACTGGGCAGTCTGAAGAATCGACACCAACTAAAGTAATTGCAATGTCATAATAATCACTAATAAGATTAGACAGTTTAGCATTTCATAACTGTCGGTTTATATGCAAAACATACCTTTTATTCTACTAGGTTGACATCACAATGTCAACGAAGTGGAAACACAGCGTGGTAGACTCGGTTTCAGACACCATGCTACATTGCCTCTGTCGCTAACAAAATTATGATACAAAGATGATGATGCAGTACAATTTATCAATTTGTAATGGATGGGTTCCACCTTGGTTGTGTTGACTTAGACGAGAGAGTGGCTGGGAACCTGCCAAGCCGGAACTGTCCGCCAGACTGTATATAGATGTGATGACTGAAAACCCATCATTATCAAAAAAGGGTAAATTACTGTGTAGACTAGTAATAATTATATCTACATTTAACTCTGCATGCTGGCTAAAGTAAAGACTACATGTATAAGTAGCTCAATCATTTTAGCAGTCAACAATTTATTAATGCGTTTTTCTTGTTTGTAGTTTTAGGGGGTATTCAGGAAATAGTCAAGTGATTTTCATTAGTATTGCGTCAATATTAATCTACACTACTGAAGCACCTCCTCGAAAATTATATTGTTTGATGAACAAACCCGCGTCTTTTGAGTGAAATCTGGCTGGATGCGGCAAACGTTTTGTGAAATTATTATATAGCCTACATATATATATACATGCATTTTTAAAATTGTGTTTTATTTGAAGACTCTGGATAGGCGCTATAATTGGAACAGATTTCTTTACAATTGTTGCATATATGGCCACTTTATTGATCAGTGCGAAATCTGACGTCCTACTGAATAGAATCCCTGAACTACCATTTATATACTAGTACCTCCAAACACTTCATATCCCAGTGTTGCTATCCCTGAATACTCGCAACTATATACAGTCAAACCTGTCTTAGTGTTCACCTCTATTATGCAACCAACCTGCATTAAGCAGTCAGTTTCCAGATTCCCAATATGGTGTTTTGTTATACATTTGACCTCTATTAAGCAGCCACCAGTGCTAAGCAGCCACTTTCAGTGATTCTCTTGGCTGGCTGCTGAAGATAGGTTTGACTGTACATCTTAAGTTGTTACCTCTGTTTTATCTGTGTTTTCTTTGCTCAACATGCCATCAGTTTCCAAATGGAAATATTTCTCAGCAAGACAAACTAATAATAATTTGTTTTTCAATGAGTAAATATTAAAAAAGGGTGACAACACTTTCAACTGGGCGTGGTTTTCGTCGACATATGTATTACCCTGCTCCTGTTAAAACAACTCACTGGTGTACATGTTTTATTATTTTTAGGACATTCCAACCTAGGATGTTGTTACAGATTGAAGCTCAATGGCATTCCTTGGATTTCATCATGGTGTAAGTATTTGCCAAAACAATCTTTTGTTTATACAAATTTTGTTTAACTTGATTACGAAATAAGTTCCTACAACTTATTAATTAATTAATAGTAACCCTTTACCTCATAGAAGTACCTCTTGATGCCATTACCAATACGACATACATTGACAATGTAGTAGCCAAACCAATGTTCATAATGTAGGCCAGAATCTCATGTTTTCCCAGTAATATCTATGGAGTTGGGATAGATATGGTGACTACTTATCCACTGCACTATAATTAAATGGCTGTCGTTTGAATGGAGATATAATAGTATACTAACCTAAATCTCTATGAAGGAAAGGGTTAGTCTATCGCCACAAGGCAGATAAAGACACTTATTTGAAATTTAAGTGCCTAAAAATGGCACAATTTTAACTGCGAATTCCACTTCTACAATCTCTGTAATTTTATTTTCATTATTTAATACCCTTTGTTAGTAGCATCTCTGTATATTTAACACGCGGAATGGTCTCCGTCTGCCCGTCACAAATGTGTGTCCTCTCAAATCTCTTGAACCGCTGGAGGAATCCTATAATCACTTGACATGTATGTTGCTCGAGATGATGTGCAGTGCGTGTTTCAGGCATGTCGGGTAATGTTGATACATGTATGTGTGAGAAATAGGGCTGCCACGTGTACAGATATTTGTAAACCTGTACACGATCCTTTGTACACGGCATGACGTCGTTTACACTATGTTTATTCTCCATGATTATGTACATATACTAGGTCTCACAAAATTCAGTGAAACGGTCGATGCTATGATTTTATCACGCCACTAAGCTTCATTATACGACGTCATCAATTAAGATAGTGTACACGGTTACTCAATTAGTCCACTTGTATTGCCATTACACGACACGGCTTCATTTACACGTGTAACCGTTGAAACCCTAGTGAGAAATACTCCTCATGTCAGACACATCAGATTTTGTATGCATTTTAATCATTTGTCTGACCAGTGTCAAACTATTAATATCACAAAAGCATGGCCTGTAATCGGTGCCTATGGTTTCTAGGTGCCAAAACAGTTTGTAGTGAAACTCAGATTACATATGTTGATGATAATATGAAGAAATCGTCATTAATATGCAACGGATCGACATAACATTTTGTTTCAGTCCTTGTATATACAAGCCTGCCATAATTGATATTGTGCCAATGTCTGAGATTTTTGAGATCACAAAAGTTAGTATGCGGCGAAGTTATTCGAATTCACAAATAGAGCGACAAACAATAAACCTGAAGTTCATGCTGTTGTCACCACTTTCGAATAAGCACTGCTGCATAAAATAAAAGTATGTAGATTCACACATAAAAATAGTACGTCCAGGATTATAAAAGTATTTTCAAATTCTGTGTTAGGTTGATACACAGAATCAGCCAATCAAAAATGCTTGATATTCATCTTGAGAGTTGAGAATGTTTTATCATTTTGGAACATGTCGTAGCATTTACAATTGTATATGATGGGGAGGAGAGTTGGGGGATTACAATTGACTGATCAGTGATGTGGTATGGTTCACAAGGTAATGATCATCCTGAAAGGTAACGGCCCCACACTATGCCATGATGTGGGATAGGTCATGTTGATTGTAGAAATTACAAAATTGTCATCTCCATGTTTGCCTGAAGTTTATCACAACTTTGTGATTTGTTGACAACTTGTTCTCACAATTGAAACCATGTTCTTTGCCTGTCTTGTCTGCCGTTTTTTCTTAATCGCTTCTCAAAACTTATACTTGATTCCACGAAACTGCCAATTGCCATTCAATATGTCTACCATTGTAAATTCATTTACTATTTCTATTATAATTCCCATAATTTTTGATGATTTTAAGATTTCCAATATGGTGGATTATTTTTGCAAGTACCAGGAACATGGAACATGTAGATAGGATCCTGGAAATACACATGAAGTCTAGCATTCAACAAACTCGGAGATTGGTCCACATACTAGATTTGTCCGATCAGATCATGTTTCCAAGAACCCACGTTATTGTAGTGCACACATGTACTCGCAGTAAAGCCACTAAAAATTATAATACCAAAACTTATATTTTTGTTCCTGCATCTATTTTTGAATTCCAGTGATTTTGACACTAATGCCAGCAAGCCAATGCCAATTACAGCAATCTACAGCTGGTGAGCCTGTATATACAATAACAAGACTTTATATATTGTGTTTTACAGGAATACATATGTGCTGCAGATGGTCACAGCTGTTCGGTTGTACTGTATCGTTCTGTATATATGAACAGTCAAATGTGTCATAGTGGTTGTCTGTGATGAGACATAGCAAAATAATAACATGATCATGGTACCATTCATTGTGATTTATGGAAAACACTCAATACAGTGTCTTGAATGTGTTGGAATATTAGTGAAATACATGTCACGATAGAGGGCAATAACATATTTATTTACTGTAGGCTATGCATGTCAATTTGGTTTAACATTTAAACATACATTCTTGAACACAGTAGTTGAAGTTATATTTCTCTGTAAATTTTCAAATTTCGAACTATGAATAGTGAGAAGAAGTTAGGAATAAGTGACTTCTTCCCAAGATTTCAGCCAAGCTTAATCACTGACTGCCTGACCCAAACAACCATCAATTAATTACATATTTAAATTATGGAGAAATATTTCCCAACCACTTGACCTGTTTACTCCTACAGATTGGCGGTAGTTTCTATGGAAAATAAGTGGAAATTACACACAATGTTCAAAATCCATTTTGGATCATTAGTTTATTTCCGTTAATAACCTTTTTCGATGTTTAAAGCGGATATCACAATATAGCATCCCCTTATGTAGTTTATAGATGCGTAAATCCTGAAAAACTTTAGCAAGTGTTGAAGAAACTGCATATATGGTTAACGTCTGTCCGACGTCCTCACAATGAACATGTTCAAGATTCTTCTCCTCATCAACCATAGGGTCTATTGTCACCATTTATGATTTAGTATTTATTTGTCATCATGGTACACATTCTTCCATCTCAAAATATTACAAATTTTTCGGAAAATCTACCACCAACATTTAGTAAGATTGATCAATGTACAATACAATGCTATTCATAGTTGTTGCATGACACCCTTGTGTGAACAATGGAGTCAGGTCAGCTATATAGGGCCATCGTGGTCCACTTTATTGTAAATAAACTAAAACATCATAAATATTTGCTCAAGTTGTTAGAAATGTATAATTTCTTATGCAATTGCATGTATATATGTATTTAGACTACATGTATATAAATTTTGTTCATCCATGTTTTATGATTTGCATCTTTTTAAATATCTGTGTAGAAACATTGCTGTCATGTACTATGATGCTATTTGTAGTATTTTACTTGCATTAAACATGTTTATTTCTTAATCTTGTTATTAAGTGATTCCCCGACGCAAATCCCCAACCCAGGTCACATGATAACACAACTGTTGATTATAGAAATGCCTTGTT
Organism: Archivesica marissinica; assembly: GCA_014843695.1. Taxonomy (NCBI): domain Eukaryota; kingdom Metazoa; phylum Mollusca; class Bivalvia; order Venerida; family Vesicomyidae; genus Archivesica; species Archivesica marissinica. Next base: position 61,415,840 of record CM026401.1, read on the forward strand.
TTTTCCCACCAGACTGTACATGTATTTATAAACAAGGACAAAATGACTTGGTAGCAACATTTTGTCAATATATATATTTTTATGTCTTAATGTATTTTACCTAATCACTGCTTCCCAATTTTTAATTTCCATTTACTGCTACTTTCTTGTCTAACCTTTTCATCCCTATTTACAGGTCGAATATACAAATGTAGGTTTCCACTACCACCCTTCACCACTTATGCAAGTGACCTAGCATATTGAATATACATTAAGATTTAAAGACATTCTTTAGCTAACCTTGTTTCTATGCATGTAGTCAGTGCAACAACCCTTTTCTAAAACACTGTCGACATGTTTGCTATATTGTCGTTTCTCGTGCTTAACAGTAAACCATGCATAGTTATTCTTAGTATAAATAGTGTGTGTTTTACGTTTATTTATCGTCGTTAGCGGTTGCCCATATGAGCGACACCACCTGAAGAGATTAGTAATTTTGGAGGATAGTGCAATGATACAGACAGAGACCCATTCCAGAGTCTCCTCTGGTTCTTTTACGTGCACAGTGTAAAGCACCGACACGAGACCTCGGTTTAACGTCTCATCTGAAAGACTGTTAATTTTATTATGGTCAGACGGGGGATCGAACCTGTGGTCCCTGGATTACCAGTCCAACGTGTTACCACTGGACTACAGATCCACCTAATTATTAGTATCCACACGTTAGTTGTTTTATATGCCTGTTGTATAGCAACGAGACGAGTCTCTCGTTTATAGTCCCATCTGAAAGATTTGATATTGAGAGGGTCAGGCTCATCACTTTTAGATGATGTTTATTTTAAACGTTTTAGAAAACTTAGTCGCCCACATGCATTTATGCGATGGCGACTTTTAAATATGGGGGGTTGAGATGTCTTGCTAATATATACCTCCATTCTCTAACCCCTACATCGTTATTTATAGCAGATGAGTATTGCTATGGCAACAATTGTTGTCATAGCTTTTCTTGT
>CM026401.1:61422828-61431057 GCA_014843695.1 Archivesica marissinica
ACCATTTCTCAGGGTACCAGTATGCATGGTACCATTGCTCAGGGTACCAGTATGCATGGTACCATTGCTCAGGGTACCAGTATACATGGTACCATTGCTCAGGGTACTAGTATGCATGGTACCATTGCTCAGGGTACCAGTATGCATAGTACCATTGCTCAGGGTACCAGTATACATGGTACGATTGCTCAGGGTACCACTATGCATGGTACCATGCTCAGGGTACCAGTATGTGGTACCATTGCGCAGGGTACCAGTATGTATGGTACCATTGCGCAGGGTACCAGTATGCATGGAACCATTGCTCAGGGTACCAGTATGCATGGTACCATTGCGCAGGTACCAGTATGTATGGTACCATTGCGCAGGGTACCAGTATGCATGGAACCATTGCTCAGGGTACCAGTATGTATGGTACCATTGCTCAGGGTACCAGTATGTATGGTACCATTGCGTATGGGTACCAGTATGCATGGTACCATTGCGTTGGGTACCAGTATGCATGGTACCATTGCGCAGGGTACCAGTATGCATGGTACCATTGCTCAGGGTACCAGTACGCATGGTAACATTGCGCAGGGGTACCAGTATGCATGGTACCATTGCGCAGGGTACCATTGCTCAGGGTACCAGTATGCATGGTAACATTGCGCAGGGTACCAGTATACATTGTACCATTGCGCAGGGTACCAGTATGCATGGTACCATTGCGCAGGGTACCAGTATACATTGTACCATTGCGCAGGGTACCAGTATACATTGTACCATTGCGCAGGGTACCAATATGCATGGTAACATTGTTCAGGATACCAGTATGCAGAGAATTCTGTATTATATGATAATCTCACAGCCGTCATGCTGCTAAATTTGTTTTGGAGAATTCCACTTATTTGTGATAAGAAGAAACCCTATTGGATAAGGGCATGTATGTACATGTATGTCCGTATTTTGTGATTTCATACACATACATAATTATAGGATCTTTCATGTGTGGTGATTTAATACCATATTAAATTTTTATGAAACCTGTTTTGGAATTTAGCTATTAAACGAGCCATTTGGCATGCTATATGTCAAATGTGTCAAAAGCAAGCTGTCATGTCGCGACAGATCAGAATCATTCCAGGTGTTATTGCACGTGTGTTGATATAAGAAAATATGTAATGGCTGTTGTACACTGAATGCATGCAAAGTCATATGATAAATACCTTTTAATTAGTTTCCCTATATTTAATACAGGCACGGTCAGTTTGACTTACATAAACACGTATTCCCTCATTCTTCCAGAAAAATGGAGTGCTTGTTACGATGACGTCAGAAGACATTGTAAGAAAGGCGAAAGCACTTGCTGATACCTATGCCGATAAAGGCAAGGAACCAACCACTGAAAATGAAGAAGAGTGAGTCATCTTTATGAACATAACGAACATTGGGGGGGGGGCGTCCGCCTCTGTGGTCGAGTGGTTGAGGTCGCTGACTTGTATACCACTGTAACCTACCATCACTGATGGTCACGCGATCGAGCCACGCTCAGGCCGTGTCTCATTTATATGAAAACGTTTCTTACGGAGGTTGTTGCACCCATAACTGGTTAACCGCTGGAGCCTGCCCAGGAAAGGTGTTGTTAGGTAAACTGCCCGCCGGCGATATAGCCCGAAATGGTGCTGATGCAGGCGTAAAACCCGAAATATAACATAACATGTTGGGGCGGTTGTTCAGTATTTCAAAGGTATTCATGATTAAATAAACTTATTTTCTATTTATTTTTTTTAAATTTCAGGACCCACCTCATTTATTATCTCCGTCAATAACTAGAAGGGGTCGGATAGCCGCCGTCAATTATTTCAATTAATAATGTTAAATATTAGGATTAATACATAAAATCAATGCATACTACGTACACTTTATAAATAGTGAGTACTCAATATATTCCATATTTCATTCTATATTATGTGTACATTTTACTACTAAATAACACATGAAGACACCTTTGAGGCTTTGTGAAGAGAAGAAGGGGATAGCGTAAGAAAGACATCAACAGAAAATTACCTGAACAAACAAAAAATAAAAATAAATGGTCTGTCATATTCTCTTGTGTGTAAGTAAAGTAAAGTAAAGTAAATTGTTTGTTTATGATAGTGTCACCCCTATTTAAAGGGCCAGCCATTTCTGACTTATGAGACACCTCTTTTTTATGAACATCAGTACTTCTTAGTATTGCCATCCATTTTCAAATGTTCATTATTTCTTTTATGCTTTCCAATGAATGATTTGAAGATAACTCCATCTCTTCCACTGTTGTCAGATGTATGATACTCTTCTATTCAAATACAGTCTCGTATTTCATTATACACACATCTAGTTATTTGCTGTCAGTGTCATTAAATTGTTCCTTCAGTTGTTAGATGTATGATACTCTGCTATTCAAATACAGTCTCGTATTTCATTATGCACACATCTAGTGAGTTACTGTCAGTGTCATTTAATTGCTCCTTCAGTTGGGATACGATCCTACACGCTGAGAACAAACAGGCCAAGATGCTCATCACTGCTAACCGGATACGGATACGAGATTTGAAGCGACGCCTGGCGGAACTACAGAAGAGACGGGAAAGAGAACAACAACGAAGCAAACCACGTCGAGCCGGTTACATATCTGACAGCGACGACGACGACGAACAACGGGCGAGTGTACGCAAAGGTGGAAATATGAGTGACTTTGTCAGGGCAGCTACTGGCGATGACAACAAAATTAACGACATTAACAAGAATGTGGATGAGAACTCGACAAATGGCATAGAAAAGCCAGAAAGAACAATGTCGCCTGTGGCATTCGGCGAAAATACGCTTAATGGGAACCAGACAATGTGTGGTACCAGTGTGATAAATGATGCAACACATTCATTCGTAGATAACACTTGAAAGTAATTGACGGTTTGCTTGCGTTAATATACTAGTATTTAGTCGTCCGATGTACAGATTCCTCCACTCATATATGCCTGTGCTTCCACTAATGTTCACAAAAGGAATACACTCAACAAATGTCCTAATCGGTCACCAGGCCTGGATGTTATAAAACTGTTCTCCAATCTCAAAACTCAGTCTCAAGCGTTTTCTTAACGTTTATGTATCGTCGCTACCGATTGCCCATATGAGCGACGCCTCCTGAAGAAATTAGTTATTTTAGATTTTGGAGGATAGTGCATGATACAGCCAGAGACCCATTCCAGAATCTCCTCTGGTTCTTTTACGTGCACAGTGAACAGCACCGACACGAGACCTCGGTTTAAAGTCCCATCTGAAAGACTGTTAATTTTATTAGGGTCAGACGGTGGATCGGACTGGTTGTACTTCTCTGGTCGGGTACTCCGGTTTCCGCCCACTCGAATGGCCGCCTTATATGCTGGCATCCACGACAACGATATAATATGCTAAAGCTTGTTTTGCAATCGTTGTAAAGAAAATAAAGTTTATAAAACAATATATATGTTTCTATTATCAGTGGTTCGTTGTTTCTCAGCTTGTATCAAACACATAGCAAAACAAAAAGATACGATAATTTTTATTTTGAGTCGGTAAGACATATCACAAATAACATAAGCTCTGATGAGCCTTTATAACCGACTATACAGCAACATGTGTATATGAATAACAAGAGTAAAACAGCTATGGGATAGTGATGCCGGTTTGGTATATTTATATTAATCCTTGGTTTTATTAACCCCCACCGTTATCGTCCAAGTAGATAAGGCAAATTCTTAAGCTTAAATTTCCAAGGCATTCCACCATTCGCGCTGATAGGTTGCTGGTGAAGTACACTGACCAAACGGCATCCAGTTATATTCAAAAAATCCTATCGATCCAACTGTAAAGCCGGTCCTTTCATAGTGTATCTCCTCCACATCTACCTGATAATAGCCTGACTTCATTTCCATAGTACTGAAGTATTTAGCAACATGCATGCAGTCAAAGATCTCCTTTATGCGGCGTAATGCATATGAATCTTTTACTGTTCTTTCGTTGAGCATGCGATAATCCACACATTATCTCAACTTGCCAGTTTTCTTTCTTACAAGTACGACATTAAAATGTCCAAGGTGACTTTGAAGGTCGAATAGTTCCACTAGCAAGGAGTTGTTCAATATGTTGACGTACCTCTTCAATAATCATTGTGGGTATCCGTCTATGTCTTTGCTTAAATGGTATGCTGTTCAATAAATCAATCTTGTGTTTAATTTTATTACAAGTAAGGACGACATAGCCGTAGTAAACGTAGCAACCGTATCAACCGTAGCAACCGTTGCAAACTGCAACAAACTATAACAAACGCTAGCAAACACCCAGTCGAAGGGATTGGGTGATATATACTAGAGGACGTATAAAACGTACACCTACATTATATACTAGAGGACGTAGAAAACGCACACCTACATTATATACTAGAGGACGTAGAAAACGCACACCTACATTATATACTAGAGGACATAGAAAACATACACCTACATTATATACTAGAGGACATAGAAAACATACACCTACATTATACAATGAGTAAAAACTTACCTACATATACTAGAGGACATAGAAAACATACACCTACATTATATACAGAGGAATAAAAACATAACCTACCTTATATACTAGAGGATAGAAACATCCCTACATTATATACTAGAGGACATAGAAAACGCACACCTACATTATATACTAGAGGACATAGAAAACGTACACCTACATTATATACTAGAGGACATAGAAAACGTACACCTACATTATATACTAGAGGACATAGAAAACGCACACCTACATTATATACTAGAGGACATAGAAAACGCACACCTACATTATATACTAGAGGACATAGAAAACATACACCTACATTATATACTAGAGGACATAGAAAACGTACACCTACATTATATACTAGAGGACATAGAAAACGCACACCTACATTATATACTAGAGGACATAGAAAACGCACACCTACATTATATACTAGAGGACATAGAAAACGCACACCTACATTATATACTAGAGGACATAGAAAACGCACACCTACATTATATACTAGAGGACATAGAAAACGCACACCTACATTATATACTAGAGGACATAGAAAACGCACAACTACATTATATACTAGAGGACATAGAAAACGCACACCTACATTATATACTAGAGGACATAGAAAACGCACACCTACATTATATACTAGAGGACATAGAAAACGCACACCTACATTATATACTAGAGGACATAGAAAACGCACACCTACATTATATACTAGAGGACATAGAAAACGCACACCTACATTATATACTAGAGGACATAGAAAACGCACACCTACATATATACTAGAGGACATAGAAAACGCACACCTACATTATATACTAGAGGACATAGAAAACGCACACCTACATTATATACTAGAGGACATAGAAAACGCACACCTACATTATATACTAGAGGACATAGAAAACGCACACCTACATTATATACTAGAGGACGTAGAAAACGCACACCTACATTATATACTAGAGGACATAGAAAACGCACACCTACATTATATACTAGAGGACATAGAAAACGCACACCTACATTATATACTAGAGGACATAGAAAACACACCTACATTATATACTAGAGGACATAGAAAACGCACACCTACATTATATACTAGAGGACATAGAAAACCCACAACTACATTATATACTAGAGGACATAGAAAACGCACACCTACATTATATACTAGAGGACATAGAAAACGCACACCTACATTATATACTAGAGGACATAGAAAACGCACACCTACATTATATACTAGAGGACATAGAAAACGCACACCTACATTATATACTAGAGGACATAGAAAACACACACCTACATTATATACTAGAGGACATAGAAAACACACACCTACATTATATACTAGAGGACATAGAAAACACACACCTACATTATATACTAGAGGACATAGAAAACGTACACATACATTATATACTAGAGGACATAGAAAACGTATACATACATTATATACTAGAGGACATAGAAAACATACACCTACATTATATACTAGTGGACATAGAAAACATACACCTACATTATATACTAGAGGACATAGAAAACGTACACATACATTATATACTAGAGGACATAGAAAACGCACACCTACATTATATACTAGAGGATATAGAAAACGTACACATACATTATATACTAGAGGACATAGAAAACATACACCTACATTATATACTAGAGGACATAGAAAACGTACACATACATTATATACTAGAGGACATAGAAAACGCACACCTACATTATATACTAGAGGACATAGAAAACGTACACCTACATTATATACTAGAGGACATAGAAAACATACACCTACATTATATACTAGAGGACATAGAAAACATACACCTACATTATAGAGTATATTACATATACTAGAGGACATAGAAAACGCACACCTACATTATATACTAGAGGACATAGAAAACGCACACCTACATTATATACTAGAGGACATAGAAAACGCACACCTACATTATATACTAGAGGACATAGAAAACGCACACCTACATTATATGAGTATTATTACATATACTAGAGGACATAGAAAACATACACCTACATCATATGAGTATTATTACATATACTAGAGGACATAGAAAACACACACCTACATTAAAAAACATATACTAGAGGACATAGAAAACACACACCTACATTAAAAAACATATACTAGAGGACATAGAAAACACACACCTACATTAAAAAACATATACTAGATGACATAGAAAACACACACATACACAATTATACATAATAGAGGACATAATAAAACACACACCTACAAAAAATTACCATATACTAGAGGACATAGAAAACGCACACATAAAATATATACTAGAGGAATAGAAAACACACACTACATTATACTAGAGGACATAGAACACAACAAATTATTAAGGGACATAGAAAACATACACCCTACATTATAAAAACCACTACTAGAGGACATAGAAACATACACACAGAAACTACATTATATACTAGAGGACATAGAAAACCACACCTCAAAACATTATCCATACTAGAGGACATAGAAAACGACCTACATTATAAACATATACTAGAGGACATAGAAAACGCACCATACATATATACTAGAGGACATAGAAAATAACACACCTACATTATATACTAGAGGACATAGAAAACACACACCTACATTATATACTAGAGGACATAAAAAACATACACCTACATTATATGAGTATTATTACATATACTAGAGGACATAGAAAACATACACCTACATTATATGAGTATTATTACATATACTAGAGGACATAGAAAACATACACCTACATTATATACTAGAGGACATAGAAAACATACACATATCATTAGATAATAAGAGTACATAGATAAATCCCCTACACTATCTACTAGGGAATAGACAACATACAACTACAGCTATCTACTAGAGGACATAGATAGAACTACATACACCTATCATTATATTACCTAGAGGACATAGAAAATACATCATACATATATACTAGAGGACCTTAGAAAACAACACCACATTATATAAGCGGACATAGAAAACATACACTACATTATTAAGAGGACATAGGAAAACATACACCTACATTCTATACTCGAGGACATATTGAAAAGCCACACTATATTATCTAATCTCGAGTACATAGAAAACGTACACCTACATTATATACTAGAGGACATAGAAAACGCACACCTAAATTATATACTAGAGGACATAGAAAACGTACACCTACATTATATACTAGAGGACATAGAAAACGCACACCTACATTATATACGAGAGGACATAGAAAACGCACACCTACATTGTATACTAGAGGACATAGAAAACGTACACCTACATTACTTATACTGGACCATAGAAAAAAAACACATACTTAATATAGGCGGCATAGGACCACCATTACACCTACATTGTATACTAGAGGAACATAGAAAACGCATACCTACATTATATACTAGAGGACATAGAAAACGCACACCTACATTATATACTAGAGGACATAGAAAACGCACACCTACATTATATACTAGAGGACATAGAAAACGCACACCTACATTATATACTAGAGGACATAGAAAGCGCACACATACATTATATAATAGAGGACATAGTAAACGCACACATACATTATATACTTGAGGACATAGAAA
>CM026401.1:61432057-61481507 GCA_014843695.1 Archivesica marissinica
ACATTACATGAGTATTATTACATATACTAGAGGACAAAACGCACACTTACATTATATACTAGAGGACATAGTAAACGCACACCTACATTATATACTAGATGACATAGTAAACGCACACCTACATTATATACTAGAGGACATAGAAAACGCACACCTACATTATATACTAGAGGACATAGAAAATGCACATCTACATTATATACTAGAGGACATAGAAAACATACACCTACATTATATGAGTATATTACATATCTAGAGGACATAGAAAACACTACACCCTACATTATACTAGAGTACATAGTACATCCACTAGAGACATAGAAAAGATACACCTACATTATATGAGTACATATTATATATATACTAGAGGACATAGAAAACGTACACCTACATTATATACTAGAGGACATAGAAAACCTACACCTACATTATATACTAGAGGACATAGAAAACGCACACCTACATTATATACTAGAGGACATAGAAAACGTACACCTACATTATTAAGGTATATTACATATACTAGGGACATAGAAAAATACACCTACAGATATGATATTACTTATCCTATATACTAGAGGACATAGAAAACATACACCTACATTATATGAGTAATGATTACATATACTAGAGGACATAGAACACATACACCTACATTATATGAGTATTTTACATATACTAGAGGACATAGAAAACATACACCTACATTATATGAGTATTATTACATATACTAGAGGACATAGAAAACGCACACCTACATTATATGAGTATTATTACATATACTAGAGGACATAGAAAACATACACCTACATTATATGAGTATTATTTACATATACTAGAGGACATAGAAAACATACACCTACATTATATGAGTATTATTACATACTAGAGGACATAGAAAACGCACACCTACATTATATGAGTATTATTACATATACTAGAGGACATAGAAAACATACATATACATTATATACTAGAGTACATAGAAAACGCACACCTACATTATATACTAGAGGACATAGAAAACGTACACATACATTATATACTAGATGACATAGAAAACATACACCTACATTATATACTAGAGGACATAGAAAACATACACCTACATTATATGAGTATTACTACATATACTAGAGGACATAGAAAACATACACCTACATTATATGAGTATTATTACATATACTAGAGGACATAGAAAACATACACCTACATTATATGAGTATTATTACATATACTAGAGGACATAGAAAAGATACACCTACATTATATGAGTATTATATATATACTAGAGGACATAGAAAACGTACACATACATTATATACTAGAGGACATAGAAAACATACACCTACATTATATACTAGAGGACATAGAAAACATACACCTACATAATATGCTAGAGGACATAGAAAACATACACCTACATTATATGAGTATTATTACATATACTAGAGGACATAGAAAACATACACCTACATTATATGAGTATTATTACATATACTAGAGGACATAGAAAACATACACCTACATTATATACTAGAGGACATAGAAAACATACACCTACATTATATGAGTATTATTACATATACTAGAGGACATAGAAAACATACACCTACATTATATGAGTATTATTACATATACTAGAGGACATAGAAAACGTACACATACATTATATACTAGAGGACATAGAAAACATACACCTACATTATATTGAGTATTATGTACATTTATACTAGAGGACATAGAAAACGTACACCTACATTATATACTAGAGGACATAGAAAACATACACCTACATTATATGAGTATTATTACATATACTAGAGGACATAGAAAACATACACCTACATTATATGAGTATTATTACATATACTAGAGGACATAGAAAACGCACACCTACATTATATGAGTATTATTACATATACTAGAGGATATAGAAAACATACACCTACATTATATGAGTATTATTACATATACTAGAGGACATAGAAAACATACACCTCCATTATATGAGTATTATTATATATACTAGAGGACATAGAATACATACACCTACATTATATGAGTATTATTACATATACTAGAGGACATAGAAAACGTACACATACATTATATACTAGAGGACATAGAAAACATACACCTACATTATATAATAGAGGACATAGAAAACATACACCTACATTATATACTAGAGGACATAGAAAACATACACCTATATTATATGAGTATTATTACATATACTAGAGGACATAGAAAACATACACCTACATTATATGAGTATTATTACATATACTAGAGGACATAGAAAACATACACCTACATTAATGAGTATTATTACATATACTAGAGGACATAGAAAGCGCACACCTACTTATATGAGTATTATTACATATACTAGAGGACATAGAAAAATACACCTACATTATATGAGTATTATTACATATTCTCGAGGACATAGAAAACATACACCTACATTATATGAGTATTATTACATATACTAGAGGACATAGAAAACATACACCTACATTATATGAGTATTATTACATATACTAGAGGACATAGAAAACGTACACATACATTATATACTAGAGGACATAGAAAACATACACCTACATTAAATACTAGAGGACATAGAAAACATACACCTACATTATATACTAGAGGACATAGAAAACATACACCTACATTATATGAGTATTATTACATATACTAGAGGACATAGAAAACATACACCTACATTATATGAGTATTATTACATATACTAGAGGACATAGATAACGTACACATACATTATATGAGTATTATTACATATACTAGAGGACATAGAAAACGTACACCTACATTATATGAGTATTATTACATATACTATAGGACATAGAAAACATACACCTACATTATATGAGTATTATTACATATACTAGAGGACATAGAAACATACACCTACATTATATGAGTATTATTATATACTAGAGGATAGAAACATACCCTACATTATAGAGTATTATTACATATACTAGAGGACATAGAAACATACACCTACATTATATACTAGAGGACATAGAAAACATACACCTACATTATATACTAGAGGACATAGAAAACATACACCTACATTATATACTAGAGGACATAGAAAACATACACCTACATTATATGAGTATTATTACATATACTAGAGGACATAGAAAACGTACACCTACATTATATGAGTATTATTACATATACTAGAGGACATAGAAAACATACACTACATTATATGGTTTTTTTACTAGAGACATAGAAAACATAGTCACCTACATTATATGGTTTTTTTACTAGAGGACATAGAAAACGTACACATACATTATATACTAGAGGACATAGAAAACGTACACATACATTATATACTAGAGGACATAGAAAACATACACCTACATTATATACTAGAGGACATAGAAAACATACACCTACATTATATGAGTATTATTACATATACTAGAGGACATAGAAAACATACACCTACATTATATGAGTATTATTTTACTAGAGGACATGGAAAACGCATACCTACATTATATGAGTATTATTACTAGAGGACATAGAAAATACACCTGCATTATATGATTATTATTACTAGAGTACATAGAAAACGTACACATACATTATATACTAGAGGACATAGAAAACGCACACGTACATTATATACTAGAGGACATAGAAAACGCACACCTACATTATATACTAGAGGACATAGAAACACGACACCTACATTATATGAGTATATACATATACTAGAGGACATAGAAAACGCACACCTACATTATATGAGTATTATACTAGAGGACATAGAAAACGCACACCTACATTATATATTTTTATATAAGAGGACATAGAAAACGTACACCTACATTATATGATTAATATACTAGAGGACATAGAAAACGTATACCTATATTATATGAGTATTATACTAGAGGACATAGAAAACGTACACCTACATTATATGAGTATTATTACATATACTAGAGGACATAGAAAACATACACCTACATTATATGAGTATTTACATATACTAGAGGACATAGAAAACATACACCTACATTATATACTAGAGGACATAGAAAACATACACCTACATTATATACTAGAGGACATAGAAAACATACACCTACATTATACTAGAGGACATAGAAACATACACCTACATTATATGAGTATTATTACATATACTAGAGGACATAGAAAACATACACCTACATTATATGAGTATTATTACATATACTAGAGGACATAGAAAACATACACCTACATTATATGAGTATTATTACATATACTAGAGGACATAGAAAACATACACCTACATTATATGAGTATTATTACATATACTAGAGGACATAGAAAACATACACCTACATTATATGAGTATTATTACATATACTAGAGGACATAGAAAACATCACCTACATTATATGAGTATTATTACATATACTAGAGGACATAGAAAACGCACACCTACATTATATGAGTATTATACATATACTAGAGGACATAGAAAACATACACCTACATTATATGAGTATTATTACATATACTAGAGGACATAGAAAACATACACCTACATTATATTGGGTGGTTTTTTTGGTTGGTTTTTTGGGTGGTACACATACATTATATACTAGAGGACATAGAAAACATACACCTACATTATATACTAGAGGACATAGAAAACATACACCTACATTATATGAGTATTATTACATATACTAGAGGACATAGAAAACGTACACCTACATTATATGAGTATTATTACATATCTAGAGGACATAGAAAAATACACCTACATTATATGAGTATTATTACATATACTAGAGGACATAGAAAACATACACCTACATTATATGAGTATTATTACATATACTAGAGGACATAGAAAACATACACCTACATTATATGAGTATTATTACATATACTAGAGGACATAGAAAACGTACACATACATTATATACTAGAGGACATAGAAAACATACACCTACATTATTGGGTGTTACATTATATACTAGAGGACATAGAAAACATACACCTACATTATATGAGTATTATTACATATACTAGAGGACATAGAAAACATACACCTACATTATATGAGTATTATTACATATACTAGAGGACATAGAAAACGTACACCTACATTATATGAGTATTATTACATATACTAGAGGACATAGAAAACGTACACCTACATTATATGAGTATTATTACATATACTAGAGGACATAGAAAACATACACCTACATTATATGAGTATTATTACATATACTAGAGGACATAGAAAACATACACCTACATTATATGATTATTATTACATATACTAGAGGACATAGAAAACATACACCTACATTATATAATTATTATTACATATACTAGAGGACATAGAAAACATACACCTACATTATATACTATTTACATATACTAGAGGACTAGAAAACTCACCTACATTATATACTAGAGGACATAGAAAACATACACCTACATTATATAATTATTATTACATATACTAGAGGACATAGAAAACATACACCTACATTATATGATTATTATTACATATACTAGAGGACATAGAAAACATACACCTACATTATATAATTATTATTACATATACTAGAGGACATAGAAAACATACACCTACATTATATGAGTATTATTACATATACTAGAGGACATAGAAAACATACACCTACATTATATGATTATTATTACATATACTAGAGGACATAGAAAACATACACCTACATTATATGATTATTATTACATATACTAGAGGACATAGAAAACGCACACCTACATTATATGATTATTATTACATATACTAGAGGACATAGAAAACATACACCTACATTATATGATTATTATTACATATACTAGAGGACATAGAAAACATACACCTACATTATATACTAGAGACATAGAAAACGTACACATACATTATATACTAGAGTACATAGAAAACGCACACCTACATTATATACTAGAGGACATAGAAAACGTACACATACATTATATACTAGAGGACATAGAAAACATACACCTACATTATATACTAGAGGACATAGAAAACATACACCTACATTATATGAGTATTATTACATATACTAGAGGACATAGAAAACATACACCTACATTATATGAGTATTATTACATATACTAGAGGACATAGAAAACATACACCTACATTATATGAGTATTATTACATATACTAGAGGACATAGAAAACGTACACCTACATTATATGAGTATTATTACATATACTAGAGGACATAGAAAAGATACACCTACATTATATGAGTATTATTATATATACTAGAGGACATAGAAAACGTACACATACATTATATACTAGAGGACATAGAAAACATACACCTACATTATATACTAGAGGACATAGAAAACATACACCTACATTATATGAGTATTATTACATATACTAGAGGACATAGAAAACATACACCTACATTATATGAGTATTATTACATATACTAGAGGACATAGAAAACATACACCTACATTATATGAGTATTATTACATATACTAGAGGACATAGAAAACATACACCTACATTATGAGTATTATTACATATACTAGAGGACATAGAAAACATACACCTACATTATATGAGTATTATTACATATACTAGAGGACATAGAAAACGCACACCTACATTATATGAGTATTATTACATATACTAGAGGACATAGAAAACGTACACCTACATTATATGAGTATTATTACATATACTAGAGGACATAGAAAACGTACACCTACATTATATGAGTATTATTACATATACTAGAGGACATAGAAAACGCACACCTACATTATATGAGTATTATTACATATACTAGAGGACATAGAAAACATACACATACATTATATACTAGAGGACATAGAAAACATACACCTACATTATATACTAGAGGACTTAGACTACACCTACATTATATACTAGAGGACATAGAAAACGTACACCTACATTATATGAGTATTATTACATATACTAGAGGACATAGAAAACATACACCTACATTATATGAGTATTATTACATATACTAGAGGACATAGAAAACATACACCTACATTATATGAGTATTATTACATATACTAGAGGACATAGAAAACATACACCTACATTATATGAGTATTATTACATATACTAGAGGACATAGAAAACATACACCTACATTATATGAGTATTATTACATATACTAGAGGACATAGAAAACATACACCTACATTATATGAGTATTATTACATATACTAGAGGACATAGAAAACATACACATACATTATATACTAGAGGACATAGAAAACGTACACCTACATTATATACTAGAGTACATAGAAAACGCACACCTACATTATATACTAGAGGACATAGAAAACGTACACATACATTATATACTAGATGACATAGAAAACATACACCTACATTATATACTAGAGGACATAGAAAACATACACCTACATTATATGAGTATTATTACATATACTAGAGGACATAGAAAACATACACCTACATTATATGATTATTATTACATATACTAGAGGACATAGAAAACATACACCTACATTATATGAGTATTATTACATATACTAGAGGACATAGAAAACGTACACCTACATTATATGAGTATTATTATATATACTAGAGGACATAGAAAACGTACACCTACATTATATACTAGAGGACATAGAAAACATACACCTACATTATATACTAGAGGACATAGAAAACATACACCTACATTATATACTAGAGGACATAGAAAACGTACACCTACATTATATGAGTATTATTACATATACTAGAGGACATAGAAAACATACACCTACATTATATACTAGAGGACATAGAAAACATACACCTACATTATATACTAGAGGACATAGAAAACGTACACCTACATTATATGAGTATTATTACATATACTAGAGGACATAGAAAACATACACCTACATTATATGAGTATTATTACATATACTAGAGGACATAGAAAACATACACCTACATTATATGAGTATTATTACATATACTAGAGGACATAGAAAACATACACCTACATTATATGAGTATTATTACATATACTAGAGGACATAGAAAACGCACACCTACATTATATGATTATTATTACATATACTAGAGGACATAGAAAACGCACACATACATTATATGAGTATTATTACATATACTAGAGGACATAGAAAACGCACACATACATTATATGATTATTATTACATGAACACGAAATAGGAAAGATTCCATCAAAGACATATTACATCGTTATTACAAAACACACATTTTACACAATTTGGAATAATTTAGCTGTTCAGTTTGTGTTTTGTAATAACGATGTAATTTATATGATAGTTATTGTTTTTCATATAAAACCAAACTTATCCGAAGAGTGCGTTGTCTATGTCCTCTAGTAACTATTTACATCGCTATAACATTTCCTTCGGTGAACGTATGTGCCCTCATTGTATACATTTTCGTATGAGGGTTTCCAACTAATGATATGCAGCTGACATGCGCACTCGAAGTTACGGGCATGCGCATAAGCAGTGTTAGGCAACGTTCATCGCGAGAATAGACGTGTGTTACAGTTTACGCTGTTCCAGGGATGATCGATTTACCTGTTCCGCCACACGGTAAGTTGCAAATCTGGATTAAAAACATTTTAAATGCAAAATGTGCTATATTTTTTTTGATATAATTGAAAACAATCATCAATGTAATTAGAAGTAATGAATCGCTGGTTAAATATTTTCATCGGGGTATGAACTACATTGGGCGTGTTTAAAGTTAGCCTGGATGCCTTCCACCATCGATTCATTCCTTAAATATACTACATCCAATTAATTACTCCGAGATCCTTTGCAGAAAGCGTGATATATTGTATTCTTGAATATATTTTATTATTAACTATTATCTGGCTGTCCTATTAGCGCAGTGATTAGTGCGCTCGCTTCTCACCATTGTACCCTGGGTTCGATCCTCGGACCGGGAAGCATGTGAGATGGTACGGTGGTCGCCAGATCGGACAGGTGGGTTTTCTCCGGGTACTCCGGTTTCCTTCAACACGAATGACAACATATACGCTTTCATCCGCGCCAACGAGAGTGATTAATATAAGTTGTTAGAACTTGCTTCGCAATCGTTGTAAAACAAATAAAGTTTAAACTTTAAAACTAGTATTTAAAATTATACTGTGTATGCAATTGCCCCTATACGTTCCCATAATCTATGTTGTGGTCTCTATTTGCCTCCATCTATGAAGGTCGGAAGCAATTTTCTGCCATCTTTGTCAGTTCTCTTCTGCTTGTTTTCCCGCTAGCTGTCTCTGGGAAGTTGTTGAGGAACATATAATATCTTGGTAAAACCGTAAACATTCCTGGTTTGTCGTTGTGAATCTCTTCGCAACGCACGCGCATCTCTTCTTCCGTTACATTACTTCCTGTTTGGCGAATAACGCATGCGCACACGACCTGATAATTTACCTCATCTGACACAGGAACGATGACAACCATAGCAACTCCTGGGAATGATTTAATCGCATGCTCGAGACTCTCAGGTGCAACGTTCATTCCACCCGAGATTATCATATACGATTTCCTTCCGTAGACAAAGATCTCTGCACGATTCGTCATCAATCCGATATCATCTGTTTTGAACCAGCCACCTACTGCCATAGCACAAGTAGTTTTCTCAGGATCGTTATAATATTCCTTAAACATTGTTGGACTGCGGATGTATATTTCCCCACGTGTATATACAGGAACCACATCACTGTTCTCATCAACTATCTTTACTTCTAGTCCAGAAATATTCAGAATATTACCGCAGGAATATTCTTGGAAATTCGTTCTGTCGGTCGTTTTAGCTGAGCAAGCAATGATAAATTCAGTGGCTGCATACGTGGGTGAGAGGCATGGTGCGAGCTTGCCAAGAGCTGTAGCAATTCCAATGGTTATAGGTTGACCGCCTGTCAGTAGAGTCCGCACAGGCCAATCATCTGGTAATTCGTCCTGCAATAATTTAAGCATTTCCTTTAGTTTAAACATTATTTATTTGTTCAATACATGTATATACATTATATAACTATTATAAGTTGATTGTAAGACAAATTGGATCTGAAAACAAGCTTAATATATAGCACATGTAAATTCATCTCCATGGTAAACATAAAGTCTAATTATCCGATTAAAGAAATTATATATATTAGAAAATTAATGATAAAGCATAATTGACTCATTCATACAGCAATGATATGGCTCTCTTGAAAAATAACAAATATTTAAAAAATATAAATTATTTAAACTTCAATGTCAGCATAACAAATTTACTTGGGTGTTTTATAAAGTAATTTGCGGTTTTATATATCTAGATTACGTTTATCTGCCCATACTTTAACCATGCAAACTGGGAGCTATGCATTATAAGCAAGAACCATAGCACTGTAACAACTAACTGTAATATACTTGATTATGTTCAAATAAACAACATGTACCACTGGCTCATTCACAATTTGAACTCTTGGCATTCACAATATGACCTATTGGCATTCACAATATGACCTATTGGCATTCACAATATGACCTCTTGGCATTCACAATATGACCTATTGGCATTCACAATATGACCTATTGGCATTCACAATATGACCTCTTGGCATTCACAATATGACCTCTTGGCATTCACAATATGACCTATTGGCATTCACAATATGACCTCTTGGCATTCACAATATGACCTCTTGGCATTCACAATATGACCTATTGGCATTCACAATATGACCTCTTGGCATTCACAATATGACCTCTTGGCATTCAGAATATGACCTCTTGGCATTCACAATATGACCTCTTGGCATTCAGAATATGACCTCTTGGCATTCAGAATTTGACCTCTTGGCATTCAGAATATGACCTCTTGGCATTCACAATTTGAACTCTTGGCATTCAGAATATGACCTCTTGGCATTCAGAATATGACCTCTTGGCATTCAGAATTTGACCTCTTGGCATTCAGAATATGACCTCTTGGCATTCACAATTTGAACTCTTGGCATTCAGAATATGACCTCTTGGCATTCAGAATTTGACCTCTTGGCATTCAGAATTTGACCTCTTGGCATTCAGAATTTGAACTCTTGGCATCAAAGGGATAATCATGTACTTAGGCCGACGTGTTAATAAAGGTGTACATACCGTCTCCGTGGCCTAGTGATTAGGGGGGAGATCGAATGTTCGAGCCTCGTCAGGGGTTCATTCTGATATGGCAGGTTGATGAGCCGTCAGCTAGTTAAATAATTGTTATCGATTGCCTAAGTCTGGCGTCTGGCCTTCTAGCATAGGATTATGTTCTAAAAAGATGTCTCATAAGTCAGTAATGGCTGACACTTTCAATAGCAGTGAAACTATAATAAATAGGTACCTAGTAAAAGTTGGGCTCGTCCGGGATTTGAACCCGGGACCTCTCGCACCCTAAGCGAGAATCATACCTCTAGACCAACGAGCCATCTGTTGACATAGTAAAAAAGCATGGAATGTATACGACCGTATCCTATACTTGCATTGAAGTTCTAGAATGAGGATTGCAGCGTCTGTGAGAGAGTTCTTTTCCTTCACTTTGCAAGAAAACTGAATTTAATACCTATTATTTTCACTTCTCATAAAATGTATACAACGCAGGATGGTGGCGTACATTACGGAATACTCGGTCATAATCGTACACAGTTTTCTCAACCAGTAAATACTCCCATTGCAATTGTTTGCAAAGTATACATGCACGCAGCTTAAAATTGTGTTTTATTTGAAGAACAATATAAAGACTCCGGATAGGCGTTATATTTGGACAGATTTGTACAAAATTGTTTCAGATAGGGCCATTTTACTGATCGATGCGAAATCTGACATCCCAGTGTAGAATCCCTGTACTTAAATATATATACTAGTACCCCCAAACGTTCCGAATCCCTGTGGGCTAGCCCAATGTGTTAATACAACTGTACATAAATAAGGAAGCATTTATCATCTCAAATTGAATGGTAAACTTGTGTATTATAATTATATGAAATTGGCATTGTAACTTGATAGTAAACTAGTAAAAGTTGGGCTCATCCGGGATTTGAACCCTAAGCGAGAATCATACCCCTAGACCAACGAGCCAGACACGAATGACATCTTAGATAAATTTACAGAGATATGTATGTACGCCTACTGTATTTTATCTCGCCATAGTAACAAGAGACCACTTCCCAGTCATGTTTCATGCAAGAGCGGCGAAACCGGCTCCTGTACGAAAAACAGTGTAGTATCGAAAATTCTGTTCAATAGATGTAGATACTTTCAAAAGTGACATCATGGCATCAGAAAAACTTCGTAATAGTTTGCAATGCACGGATGCTGACGATCTTGTCAGCATATACAACAATGAACTTTCTGCATTGATTGATAAACACGCCCCTTTACGTACAAAAACGATTACATTAAGGCCTTCATGTCCCTGGTTTACAGAGGAACTCCACGATGCCAAACATGTAAAGCGTAAATTTGAACGCAAGTGGAAAAAATCAAGATTAACTGTCGACCATGAAATATACAGGAGTCAGTGTGCCAAGGTTAATGAAATGTTGAAACAAGCTCGGCTTAACTACTTTTCTGATCAAGTAATATATTGCGGTCGTGATCAAAAAAGCATGTTCAAAATCACTAAACACCTGCTTGATAGTGAAATAGTGCTTCGATCAGGCAAAAATCCCAATGAACTAGCACAGGAATTCAGTGACTTCTTCATTTCTATGGTGGAAGGCATTAGAAATGACATATCTTCAAACTCCCAGTCGGAACTGGGTCCATTGAACATTGAAACAGAGAACCTCCCTCACATAAGCTGCTTGAACAATTTCTGTCCATCAAATGAGAACGAAGTCGAACAGTTCATTAAAAAAGGGCCAAATAAATCCTGTGAAATAGACCCAATTCCGACATGGCTAATGAAATCTTGTCTTAGTGAAATCCTACCAATAGTGACAAAAATTGTAAATATTTCATTGGAAACTTTGATCAAAACACTTTGAAGAACTACAGGCCCGTCTCAAACTTGCCTTATGTCTCGAAGATTCTGGAAAAAGTAGTAAATAGTCGAATTGATGAACATTTGACAAGTAATAACTTACACGAGGTACATCAGTCTGCGTACAGGAAGTTTCATTCCACAGAACAGAAACTGCCTTACTGAAAGTCCAAAACGATATACTCCAATCTCTGGACCAGAACAATGCTACAATCCTTGTGCTTTTGGACCTATCTGCTGCATTTGATACCATCGACCATAGAACACTTTTACAGCGTCTCGAATTTCATTTTTGACTTACTGGAAAACCCCTCCAATGGATATCATCTTATCTTACCGACCGTTATCAAGCAGTATGTATCGATGGAAAACTATCCAACTCAGTGCTCATGAATTTCAGTGTTCCACAGGGGTCTGTTTTAGGCCCGAAATTTTACACTATGTATACCAAGCCTGTAGGAGCCATTTGTAAACACCATGGACTGAACCATCACTTTTATGCCGACGATTCCCAGCTTTACCTTTCATTCAAATCAACCGTTCAAGCTTCACAAGCAGAGACACTACTTCGAGTGGAAAACTGTCTACAAGACAGTGTTGCTTGGATGCATGCCAATATGTTAAAACTCAATACTGATAAAACTGAAATGATTATGTTTTCTAGTCAGCGAAATTTTCAACACATTGAAAACATAAATGTGACAGTAGGAGACTCAAATACAGAACCATCAACATAGGGGCTTTCCTAGACTCAAGAATGGATATGGACAAACATGTAAATTCAGTGACAAAATCATGTTATGCGCAGATCCGGCGGATTGGACACATTCGGCAGTATTTAACAACAGACGCCACGAAAACTCTCATAAACTCACTCGTTACATCCAGGCTCGACTACCGTAATTAACTTGTGTACGGCGTGCCAAAAAACACTTCCAATAAATTACAAACTGCAGCATCATAACCAGAACATCCCGTTTCAGTCACGTAACGCCCATTCTAAAAGAACTTCATTGGCTACCAGTTCAAGAAAGAATAAAGTATAACATACTGACTCACACATATAAAGCATTGATTGGAGAAGCACCGATTTATATAAGAAACTTGCTTGAGGTTTATATACCAAGGAGAGAATTACGGTCTAAAAACGAAGCAGCTACGCTTGTGTTACCAAGAAGTCGGACTGTCACATACGGAGATAAATGTTTCATGACTGCTGCCCCAAAACTTTGGAATTCTCTTCCATCAAATCTTAGAGGTGCAACAACATTGTGTTCTTTCAAAAAAGCTTTGAAGACACACCTTTTTAAATGTTCATATGGAACATAAATATCGAACTGTGTCTGTGCTCAATCAAGATTAAGACTGCAAATAAACACATTTTATTTTAATTATTACCTATATTTCAATTGTTATAATTTTAGATCCGAATATGTTATAGCATATTTAGAATCCATTGTAATTGTGTTTGCTATTTTCGTCTTGTTTTATCTCATTGTATGTGGACGTTTTTATCAATATTTGTGATATTTAGGCTGTAGAGCGCTTTTGAACGTTTTATTTTTAGATGAAAAGAGCGCTATATAAGTTTGGTATATAATAATAATAACAATAATGATGTAACATTGTTAATGTGTGTGTCAATGACGAGTCTTAAAGATTATACAGTTGATAAGTGAGGCTCGTTGGTCTAGGGGTATGATTCTCGCTTTGGGTGCGAGAGGTCCCGGGTTCAAATCCCGGACGAGCCCTTGTATTTTTATTCAGCTCGTATTTGTATACAAATATTATTAGTTGTATTCATTATTTATATATACACGTATACAAATACACACTTAAATATTGCTGTAAACTTATTAACACGGATAATATCATTTTAGAAACCGTTTACAGGCAAGCAAGTTAAGACTACATGCTAAGTTGTACACATTTGGTGGCAATTGTTTTAATGTTGCTATGCGACTATGACAATGCTTATGTCTTTGCGGAATAACACGTCGATGATCATTCTTTCTTAATCAGTGTCTTCAGACAACGCATAATTGATTCATTCATACAGCTGTCTCTAAATGTCACCAATATGTTGAGAGATATCAATTGTGTTAACTTCAATTTGAGCATGAGATATACTTGGGTGTTTTATCAAGTAATTTGAGGTTTTATATAGTTATCTAGATTACGTTTATCCGCCCGTACTTTAACAATACAAGCTGGGCGCTATGCATGATAATCTAGAAACATTAGCCGGACGGTTAATACAGCTGTACATGTATGTATATAAATAAGTAAGCATTTATCAATCTCAAATTTAATGGTAAACTTATGTATTATATAGAAAATTGGCATTATAACAGGTAACTAGTAAAATTTGGGCTCATCCGGGATTTGAACCCGGGACCTCTCGCACCCTAAGCGAGAAGCATACCCCTAGACCAACGAGCCATATGTTAACAAGTAAAAAATCATGAAAATTAAAAGACCGTATCCTATACTTGCATTAATGTTCTAGAATGGGGATTGCAGTGTCTGTGAGAGAGTTCTTTTCGTTCAATTTGCAAGAAAACTAAGTTTTATACCTATTATTTTAACCTCTCATAAAATGCATACAACGCAGGTTGGTGGCGTACATCACGGAATACTCGGTCATAATCGTACACAGTTTTCTCAACCAGTAAATACTCCCATGGACAGTTCGCATAGACACCATAGTTTCCATGGAAAATGTGATCTTAGACAAAGAAAGTGTCATGTTTGCTCATATTTCTGGCTTCGCACAACGATGAGAACGCTTACATATCTGGCCCTCTGGTTCCTTGTTTATTTCACTGGATGACAACTTGTACTGGTTTCGTTTCCGAATATACGAGTAACGTATGGACTGACGTATCAGAATGTTTAAATAATCATAACGTTTTGGTGTCACGTGATTTCTTTCAAATTGCGTGTTCTCTCTCTCTATTTTCCATACATATTTAATACTGCATACAAGCCAACACAAAATATAACGACAGGTTATTTGCATAAGTTAAGTCAGCATATTGTTTTCTTGTCAGGTGCTCATTGATCAGCCATGTAATATTTAATGCTCACACCCACCAATGTATGTACTGCCACGTGTTGTTGGTCTTAATGAAAACATTTTATCTCGCTATAATGATGTAACATTGTTAATGTGTTTCAATGTCGAGTCTTAAAGATTGAGCATTTAATAGATGAGGCTCGTTGGTCTATGGGTATGATTCTCGCTTTGGGTGCGAGAGGCCCCGGTTTCAAATCCCGGACGAGCCCTTGTATTTTTATCCAGCTCGTATTTGCATACACATATTATTGGTTTTATTCATTATTTATATATACACGTATACAAATACACAATTATATATTGCTGTAAACTTATTAACACGGATAGTATCATTTTAGAAACCGTTTACAGGCAAGCAAGTTCAGACTGCATGCTAAGTTGTGCACATTTGGTGGCAATTGTTATAATGTTGCTATGCGACAATGCTTATGTTTTTCAGGAATAACGCGTCGATGATCATTCTTTCTTAATCAGTGTCTTGAGACAACGCATAATTGATTCATTCATACAGCTGTCTCTATATGTCACCAATATGTTTAGAGATATCAATTATGTTAACTTCACTTTGAGCATGAGATATAGATTTATTCTTTATTTCAGTCTCATCGTTGTACAATACATAAAATATACACAACAAATTATCGTGGCATAGTACAACACCATTCATTATAAAAGAATTATAAGAGACTAATGTAATCACAGATAATCAAACTATCACAGTCTAACGACATATTATTATATTTACATATTAAAACCGGGGAACAGTCGCTAATTGAAAATTAAATACTTACTAAAACCAGAAATTTTGAAATACTGAAATGGAAAAAAGCACTAATGCGCAATTAAGAAATGTTTTAAAATGTCAGTTATCAACCTCGATCAGATCGCGGTTGAACTAATTAGCAGCTGTTTCTCGGAATGGATAAGAGACACACAATCAATAAATCAAATGGATACATTATTTACATAAATAAAAGGATCGTCTTTGAAGAATATAAAAACAGGTTTTGGCAACAATTCTAATCAGAGGTATAGTAGTAAAAATAATTCTAAGCTGGTCGGATACAGGTTTGTTCCGAAAGTCATTTTCATATAATGAGGCTTTCTCTAAGAGAACAGCTCTCAAATCATCATACAGTGAACATTCTAATAATACATGACTTTCGTCTTCTAATACATTACAGAAAGGGCACTTACGTTCATCAAGTGGTAAATTCTCATACCTTCCGGTTTCTATACGTAATGGAGCAACTCCACATCTAAATTTACATAATGCTGATCTGTGACGTGTGGGTAAAATCATTTTACAATATACTTCTGTTTGAAATTTAAATTTAAATGTACAGTAGGTTCTAAGCTTATTGCGACCACGTCCAGAAACACCTATCACACTGTTAATAGAGGTGGACCAGTCAGTAACATATTTCTCCATTACCGCATTTTCCACACTATCTACTAAATTGTGCTTATGTATAGGTATAGATAGGTTACAGTAATCCATCAAAGTAATGTCTGCAAACTGTCTCTTGACATAATAAAACCAGTTTTTATAACTTGTAGATTTAGCATTCGCCCATAGTGCAACTCGCTTATTTAATCTGGAATTGTCGGTATTAGCTAAGCGTGCCCAAAACCCAGATATGTGCTTCCATTGTCGCACAACTGGCGGCTGCCAACCCATTTCCCCGGAGACAGCTGCATTGGGAGAATATTTCCCAACACCAAGAAAGAAACGCATGGCACGATTGTGGATTGCATTAATGCATGCAAACGCTTTATATCCCCAAACCGGGGCGCCATAAGCAATCACAGGCCAGACAACAGAGTCATACAATTTGGAGAAAACATTATATGGTACACCCCCAACTAACTTACATTTAGCAATGAGCAGTCCCAATGCACGACTTGCACTTTGAGCAACACATTTTGCAGTAACATTGAAGTCAAGGTATTCACTCAAAACAATTCCTAAATAAGTATATATACCTATAGTTTCCAGAACATTAACACCACATTTAAAAATAACATCAGATCTTGGCATAGAAGCAGGACGAAAATGGACAACTCTACTTTTATCCCTGTTTATAAACATATCGTTTATATTGCACCAGTCATGGGATTTGAACTCGGGATCTCTCGCAACCGCAGCGAGAATCATACCCCTAGACCAACGAGTCAGACACGAATGACAGCTTAGATAAATTTACAGAGATATGTATGTACGCCTAATGTATTTTATCTCGCCATAATGATGTAACATTGTTAATGTGTTTCAATGACGAGTCTTAAATATTGTACATTTGATATATGTGGCTCGTTGGTCTAGGGGTATGATTCTCGCTTTGGGTGCGAGAGGTCCCGGGTTCAAATCCCGGACGAGCCCTTGTATTTTTATTCAGCTCGTATTTGTATACAAATATTATTAGTTTTATTCATTATTTATATATACACGTATACAAATACACAATTAAATATTGCTGTAAACTTATTAACACGGATAGTATCATTTTAGAAACCGTTTACAGGCAAGCAAGTTCAGACTGCATGCTAAGTTGTACACATTTGGTGGCAATTGTTATAATGTTGCTATGCGACTATGACAATGCTTATGTTTTTCAGGAATAACTCGTCGATGATCATTCTTTCTTAATCAATGTATTCAGACAACGCATAATTGATTCATTCATACAGCTGTCTCTAAATGTCACCAATATGTTTAGAGATATCAATTATGTTAACTTCAATTTGAGCATGAGATATACTTGGGTGTTTTATCAAGTAATTTGAGGTTTTATATAGTTATCTAGATTACGTTTATCAGCCCGTACTTTAACAATACAAGCAGGGTGCTATGCTTGATAAACTAGAAACATTGCCGGGCGGTTAATACAGCTGTACATAAATAAGTATGTATATAAATAAGTAAGCATTTATCAATCTCAAATTGAATGGTAAAATTATGTATTATATAGAAAATTGGCATTATAACAGATAACTAGTAAAAGTTGGGCTCATCCGGGATTTGAACCCGGGACCTCTCGCACCCTAAGCGAGAATCATACCCCTCGACCAACGAGCCATCTGGTAATTTTGTAAAAATCATGAAATGTAAACGACCGTATCCTATTCTTGCATTGAAGTTCTAGAATGGGGATTGTACCGTCTGTGAGAGGGTTCTTTTCCTTCAATTTGCAAGAAAACTAAGTTCTTGCGTTCTCTCTCTCTCCATTTTCCATAAATGCTCCAGTAAGTGGGGTGCTTAAACTCTCTCAGGTAACATGCATACTATTCTTGCGTTCTCTCTCTCTCTATTTTCCATAAATGCTCCAGTAACTGGGGTGCTTAAACTCTCTCAGGTAACATGCAAACTATTCTTGCGTTCTCTCTCTCTCTATTTTCCATAAATGCTCCAGTAAGTGGGGTGCTTAAACTCTCTCAGGTAACATGCATACTATTCTTGCGTTCTCTCTCTCTCTCTCTATTTTCCATAAATGCTCCAGTAAGTGGGGTGTTTAAACTCTCTCAGGTAACATGCATACTATTCTTGCGTTCTCTCTCTCTCTCTCTATTTTCCATAAATGCTCCAGTAAGTGGGGTGTTTAAACTCTCTCAGGTAACATGCATACTATTCTTGCGTTCTCTCTCTATTTTCCATAAATGCTCCAGTAAGTGGGGTTTTTAAACTCTCTCAGGTATCATGCATACTATTCTTGCGTTCTCTCTCTCTCTATTTTCCATAAATGCTCCAGTAAATGGGTGTTAAACTCTCTCCGGCAACATGCATACTATTATTGCGTTCTCTCTCTCTCTCTCTCTATGTTCCATAATGCTCCAGTAAATGGGGTTGTTTAAACTCTCTCAGGTAACATGCATACTATTCTGCGTTCTCTCTCTCTCTCTCTCTCTCTATTTTCCATAATGCTCAGTAAGTGGGGTGTTTATACTCTCTCAGGTAACATGCATACTATTCTGCGTTCTCTCTCTCTCTCTATTTCCATAATGCTCCAGTAAGTGGGGTGTTTAAACTCTCTCAGGTAACATGCATACTATTCTTGCGTTCTCTCTCTCTATTTTCCATAAATGCTCCGGTAAGTGGGGTGTTTAAACTCTCTCACGTAACATGCATACTATTCTTGCGTTCTCTCTCTCTCTCTATTTTCCATAAATGCTCCAGTAAGTGGGGGTGTTTAAACTCTCTCCGGTAACATGCATACTTTTCTTGCTTTCTCTCTCTCTATTTTCCATAAATACTCCAGTAAGTGGGGTGTTTAAACTCTCTCAGGTAACATGCATACTATTCCTGCGTTCTCTCTCTCACTCTATTTTCCATAAGTGCTCCACTAAGTGGGGGTGTTTAAACTCTCTCCGGTAACATGCATACTATTATTGCGACTTCTTGCATTTAATTCTGCCGCATTATAATCAGTGAATGTAACCTACGTTACGTCTGTTTAATATTGCATATAAGTCGACACAAAATATAACGACAGTGTATTTGCATAAGTTAAGTCAGCATACTGTTTTCTTATCAGGTGAACATTGTGATCAGCCATGTTGTAACGCTCCCACCAATGTATATCAGGTGAACATTGTGATCAGCCATGTTGTAACGCTCACATCCACCAATGTATATCAGGTGAACATTGTGATCAGCCATGTTGTAACGCTCACATCCACCAATGTATATCAGGTGAACATTGTGATCAGCCATGTTGTAACGCTCACATCCACCAATGTATATCAGGTGAACATTGTGATCAGCCATGTTGTAACGCTCCCACCAATGTATATCAGGTGAACACTGTGAGCAGCCATGTTGTAACGCTCACATCCACCAATGTATATCAGGTGAACATTGTGATCAGCCATGTTGTAACGCTCACATACACCAATGCACTTACTGTCACATGTTGGTCTTAAGGAAAATAGTTTGCAAAGTGAAATGTAGATGATATTAAAAGTTACTTTTTTCAAAAGTGTTCGCACAACACCACTCTCATACGATGTAAATTCCAATCATGAACGACTTCGTAAACCTTTATTAATATATAGATATATTAATGATATTAAAATAAATGGGCTCGTCCGGGATTTGAACCCGGGACCTCTCGCACCCGAAGCGAGAATCATACCCCTAGACCAACGAGCCTGACATGAATGACAGCTCAGATAAATTTACAGAGTTATGTATGTAAGCCTATTGTATTTTATCTCGTCATAATGATTTAACATTGTTAATGTGTTTCAATGACAAGTCTTAAAGATTATATATCTGATAAGTGAGGCTCGTTGATTCTCGCTTTGAGTGCGAGAGGTCCCGGGTTCAAATCCCGGACGAGCCCTTGTATTTTTATACAGCTCGTATTTTTATACAAATATTCTTATTCATTACTATTTATATATATATACAAATACACAATTAAATATTGCTGTAAACTTATTAACACGGATAGTATCATTTTAGAAACCGTTTACAGGCAAGCAAGTTCAGACTGCATGTTAAGTTGTACACATTTGGTGGCAATTGTTATAATGATGCTATGCGACTATGACAATGCTTATGTTTTTCCGGAATAACGCATCGATGATCATTCTTTCTTAATCAGTGTCTTCAGACAACGCATAATTGATTCATTCATACAGCTGTCTCTAAATGTCACCAATATGTTTAGAGATATCAATTGTATTAACTTCAATTTGAGCATGAGATATACTTGGGTGTTTTATCAAGTAATTTGATATAAACAAAGATAAAAGACAAACTCCGACGTTCTTCTATTATGGTGATAGATACCTACAAGTATTACATACACGAATTAGAACCGAGTCAAGTGGGCTCCACGAGCATCTCTTTTTAAAAAACTTAATTCAATCACCACTATACCGCTGTGGATCTAATGATAACAGCTACCACTTTTTCTTTGAATGTACATACTATTCTAATATTCGAATTGATTTCCTACACAATGTGCTAAGAGTATGCCCTACTGCTAATCTGCATACTATCCTACATGGCGAGGAGACCCTGACAGATGACATCAACAAAATAATATTTGAATATGTCCATAACTTCATTCGTGATACAATACGATTCTTTGATATGCATATAAGACCCCATGTATATAAGACGTGCACTTGATGACTTTACCCCTATCTGCCTGCGCTACATTCTCAAATATCTTCTCTTTCTTCTGCTTTCTTACCGGTATTATATTCCTGTCATTTCTAAGCAATATGCACATTTGGTATACATGTATTAGTTCCACACCGTCCAAAATAGTACTGTGTATGTTGAACTGCAAGGAGAGAAACTATATAAGCTCTGCTTCCGTTTTGATCCTTTCCTATTCCTTGATTGTGTGTGCATGTATTGTTTTGTGAATGTATATAGTGGAATAAATAGGTTTAAACCAAATAATTCGAGGTTTTATATAATTATCTAGATTACGCTTATCTGCCCACGCTTTAACAATACAAACTGGGCGCTATATATGCTTGATAAGCTAGAAACATTAGCCCTTACAGACGGATCTGTAGTCCAGTGGTAGCACGCTGGACTGGTAATCCAGGGATCGCAATGTTCGATCCCCCGTCTGACCCTAATATAATTAACAGTCTTTCAGATGGGACGTTAAACCGAGGTCTCGTGTCGGTGCTTTACATCGTGCACGTACAAGAACCAGAGGAGATTCTGGAATTGGTCTCTGTCTGAATCATGCACTATCCTCCAACATCTAAATTAACTAATCTCTTCAGGAGGCGTCGCTCATATGGGCAACCGGTATCGACGATAAATAAGCGTAAAAAAACATACACACAACATTAGCCCAATGTTAGCCTGGGAACAAGCCAAGCGTCGCTATATTTTGCCTGGTCAGTCAAATAAATATAAATTAACACCGAGACTATTAATTGGGCCGTATTGAGTTTCTGATGATATCAACTTAATATCAACTTGTCATTTTGCAAGAAGTTAAAAAGTGAAAATTCGACAGTCTGGAACCCAGGCTAGCCCAATGTGTTAATACAGCTGTACATAAATAAGGAAGCATTTATCATCTCAAATTGAATGGTAAACGAATGTATTATATAGGAAATTGGCATTGTAACTTGATAGTAAACTAGTAAAAGTTGGGCTCATCCGGGATTTGAACCCGGGACCTCTCGCACCCTAAGCGAGAATCATACCCCTAGACCAACGAGCCATCTGCTGACATAGTAAAAAATCATGAAATGTAAATGACCGTATCCTATACTTGCATTGGATTGTAGCGTCTGTGAGAGAGTTCTTTATCTTCAATTTGCAAGAAAACTGAATGTAATACCTATTATTTTCACTTCTCATAAAATGTATACAACGCAAGATGGTGGCGTACATTACGGAATACTCGGTCATAATCGTTCACTGGATAACAACTTGTACTTGGTGTGTTTCCGAATATACGAGTATCGTATGGACTGACGTATCAGAATGTTTAAATAATCATAACGTTTTGGTGTCACGTGATTTCCTTCAAAGTGCGTGTTCTCTCTCTCTCTCTATTTTCCATAAATATTTAATGCTGCATACAAGCCAACACAAAATATAACGACAGGTTATTTGCATAAGTTAACTGAGCATATTGTGTTCTTGTCTCACCATAATGATGTAACATTGTTAATGTGTTTCAATGACGAGTCTTAAAGATTGTGCATTTAATAGATGAGGCTCGTTGGTCTAGGGGTATGATTCTCGCTTTGGGTGCGAGAGGTCCCGGGTTCAAATCCCGGACGAGCCCTTGTATTTTTATTCAGCTCGTATTTGTATACAAATATTATTAGTTTTATTCATTATTTATATATATACGTATACAAATACACAATTAAATACTGCTGTAAACTTATTAACACGGATAGTATCATTTTAGAAACCGTTTACAGGCAAGCAAGTTCAGACTGCATGCTAAGTTGTACACATTTGGTGGCAATTGTTATAATGTTGCTATGCGACTATCACAATGCTTATGTTTTTCAGGAATAACGCGTCGATGACCATTCTTTCTTAATCAGTGTATTCAGACAACGCATAATTGATTCATTCATACAGCTGTCTCTAAATGTAACCACTATCAATTATGTCGCCTATATTTTGCCTGGTCAGTCAAATAAATATAAATTAACAGCGAGACTATTAATTGGGCCGTATTGAGTTTCTGATGATATCAACTTGTCATTTTGCCAGAAGTTAAAAAGTGAAAAATCGACAGTCTGAAAGCCAGGCTAGCCCAATGTACATACAGCTGTACATAAATAAGAAAGCATTTTATCACCTCAAATTGAACAGGCGGATATGTAGCCCAGTGGTAACACGCTAGTTTATACAAATTTATTTTAGCTCGATTGCGAAACAAGTTATTTCAACTTATATAAATCACTCTCGAGACCTCATTCCTGATGGAATCCATCGCCACGAGGGAGAGAGAAGAGGCAACGTTTAATTTAAATGCCTTGCCTAAGGGCACACTCGTAACGGCTCCAGCGGGGCTCGAACTCTGGACCATTCGCACTTGAAGTGGTAACACGCTGGACTGGTAATGCAGGGATCGCAGGTTCGATCTCCCGTCTGACTCTAATCAAATTAACAGTCTTTCAGATGGGACGTTAAACCGAGGTATCGTGTCGGTGCTTTACATCGTGCACGTAAAAGATCCAGAGGAGACTCTGGAAGGGGTCTCTCTCAGTATCATTGCACTATCCTCCAAAAATCTAAAATAACTAATCTCTTCAGGGGGCGTCGCTCATATGGGCAACCGGTAGCGACTATGCTTATGTTTTTGAGGAATAACGCATCGATGATCATTCTTTGTTAATCAGTGTCTTCAGACAACGCATAATTGATTAATTCATACAGGTGTCTCTATATGTCACCAATATGTTTAGAGATATAAATTATGTTAACTTCAATATGAGCATGAGATATACTTGGGTGGTTTATCAAGTAATTTGAGGTTTTATATATCTAGATTACGTAAACGTAAAAACACAAACCTCAAATTGAATGGTAAACTTATGTATTATATAGGAAATTGGCATTGTAACTTGATAGTAAACTAGTAAAAGTTGGGCTCGTCCGGGATTTGAACCCGGGACCTCTCGCACCCTAAGCGAGAATCATACCCCTAGACCAACGAGCCAGACACGAATGACAGCTTAGATAAATGTACACAGATATGTATGTAAGCCTACTGTATTTTATCTCGCCATAATGATCTAACATTGTTAATGTGTTTCAATAATGAGTCTTAAAGATTATACATCTGATAAGTGAGGCTCGTTGGTCTAGGGGTATGATTCTCGCTTTGGGTGCGAGAGGTCCCGGGTTCAAATCCCGGACGAGCCCTTGTATTTTTATTCAGCTCGTATTTGTATACAAATATTATTAGTTGTATTCATTATTTATATACACGCAATTATATATTGCTGTAAACTTATTAACACGGATAATATCATTTTAGAAACCGTTTACAGGCAAGCAAGTTCAGAATGCATGCTAAGTTGTACACATTTGGTGGCAATTGTTATAATGTTGCTATGCGACTATCACAATGCTTATGTTTTTCAGGAATAACGCGTCGATGACCATTCTTTCTTAATCAGTGTATTCAGACAACGCATAATTGATTCATTCATACAGCTGTCTCTAAATGTAACCACTATCAATTATGTCGCTTATATTTTGCCTGGTCAGTCAAATAAATATAAATTAACAGCGAGACTATTAATTGGGCCGTATTGAGTTTCTGATGATATCAACTTGTCATTTTGCCAGAAGTTAAAAAGTGAAAAATCGACAGTCTGAAAGCCAGGCTAGCCCAATGTGTTAATACAGCTGTACATAAATAAGAAAGCATTTATCACCTCAAATTGAACAGGCGGATATGTAGCCCAGTGGTAACACGCTAGTTTATACAAATTTATTTTAGCTCGATTGCGAAACAAGTTATTTCAACTTATATAAATCACTCTCGAGACCTCATTCCTGATGGAATCCATCGCCACGAGGGAGAGAGAAGAGGCAACGTTTAATTTAAATGCCTTGCCTAAGGGCACAATCGTAACGGCTCCAGCGGGGCTCGAACTCTGGACCGTTCGCACTTGAAGTGGTAACACGCTGGACTGTAATGCATGGATCGCAGGTTCGATCTCCCGTCTGACCCTAATCAAATTAACAGTCTTTCAGATGGGACGTTAAACCGAGGTATCGTGTCGGTGCTTTACACCGTGCACGTAAAAGAACCAGAGAAGACTCTGGAATGGGTCTCTCTCTGTATCATTGCACTATCCTCCAAAAATCTAAAATAACTAATCTCTTCAGGGGGCGTCGCTCATATGGGCAACCGGTAGCGACGATAAATAAACGTAAAAACACAAACCTCAAATTGAATGGTAAACTTATGTATTATATAGGAAATTGGCATTGTAACTTGATAGTAAACTAGTAAAAGTTGGGCTCGTCCGGGATTTGAACCCGGGACCTCTCGCACCCTAAGCGAGAATCATACCCCTAGACCAACGAGCCAGACACGAATGACAGCTTAGATAAATGTACACAGTAAATGTAAGCCTACTGTATTTTATCTCGCCATAATGATCTAACATTGTTAATGTGTTTCAATAATGAGTCTTAAAGATTATACATCTGATAAGTGAGGCTCGTTGGTCTAGGGGTATGATTCTCGCTTTGGGTGCGAGAGGTCCCGGGTTCAAATCCCGGACGAGCCCTTGTATTTTTATTCAGCTCGTATTTGTATACAAATATTATTAGTTGTATTCATTATTTATATATACACGTATACAAATACACAATTATATATTGCTGTAAACTTATTAACACGGATAATATCATTTTAGAAACCGTTTACAGGCAAGCAAGTTCAGAATGCATGCTAAGTTGTACACATTTGGTGGCAATTGTTATAATGTTGCTATGCGACTATCACAATGCTTATGTTTTTCAGGAATAACGCGTCGATGACCATTCTTTCTTAATCAGTGTATTCAGACAACGCATAATTGATTCATTCATACAGCTGTCTCTAAATGTAACCACTATCAATTATGTCGCCTATATTTTGCCTGGTCAGTCAAATAAATATAAATTAACAGCGAGACTATTAATTGGGCCGTATTGAGTTTCTGATGATATCAACTTGTCATTTTGCCAGAAGTTAAAAAGTGAAAAATCGACAGTCTGAAAGCCAGGCTAGCCCAATGTGTTAATACAGCTGTACATACATGAGAAAGCATTTATCACCTCAAATTGATCAGGCGGATATGTAGCCCAGTGGTAACACGCTAGTTTATACAAATTTATTTTAGCTCGATTGCGAAACAAGTTATTTCAACTTATATAAATCACTCTCGAGACCTCATTCCTGATGGAATCCATCGCCACGAGGGAGAGAGAAGAGGCAACGTTTAATTTAAATGCCTTGCCTAAGGGCACAATCGTAACGGCTCCAGCGGGGCTCGAACTCCGGACCGTTCGCACTTGACAATGCCTATGTTTTTGAGGAATAACGCGTCGATGATCATTCTTTCTTAATCAGTGTCTTCAGACAACGCATAATTGATTCATTCATACAGCTGTCTCTAAATGTCACCAATATGTTTAGACATATAAATTATGTTAACTTCAATTTGAGCATGAGATATACTTGGGTGTTTTATCAAGTAATTTAATGTTTTATATATCTAGATTACATTTATCCGCCAGTACTTTAACCATACAAACTGGTCGCTATGCATGATAATCTAGAAACATTGCCGGACGGTTAATACAGCTGTACATGTATGTATATAAATAAGAAAGCATTTATCAATCTCAAATTGAATGGTAAACTTATGTATTATAATTATAGAAATTTGGCATTAAAAGTTGGGCTCATCCGGGATTTGAACCCGGGACCTCTCGCACCCTAAGCGAGAATCATACCCCTAGACCAACGAGCCATCTGTTAACATAGTAAAAAAGCATGTTATCAAATTATCAAAGGCATTTAAATTCCACATTGCCTCTTCTCTCTCCTTCATGGCGATGGATGCCATCATGAATGAGATCTCGAGAGTGATTAATATAAGTTGAAACAACTTGTTTCGCAATCGAGCTCAAATAAATTTGTATAAACTATGTAAACGGTTTCTAAAATGATATTATCCGTGTTAATAAGTTTACAGCAATATTTAATTGTGTATTTGTATACGTGTATATATAAATAATGAATAAAACTAAGGCCATAATAAAATAAATCCTAGATTTTCATCCAAATTTTTTTGAAAATGGGGGGTGAAATTTTATTTTTTATTTTATATTTTCAGGATATCGATATTTATGCTGATAAAATGGTGTTTTGACAAGATTTTTTTTTTTTTTTTTCAAATAGTAATAAAAAAAATCGGGGCGGGCCCTAAAAACGGGGACGGGCGGGGATGAAAATCTAGGAAATATTTTATTATGGCCTAATAATAGTTGTATACAAATACGAGCTGTATAAAAATACAAGGGCTCGTCCGGGATTTGAACCCGGGACCTCTCGCACCCAAAGCGAGAATCATACCCCTAGACCAACGAGCCTAACTTATCAGATGTATAATCTTTAAGACTCGTCATTGAAACACATTAACAATGTTACATCATTATGGCGAGATAAAATACAGTAGGCTTACATACATTTCTGTATAAATTTATCTTAAGCTGTCATTCGTGTCTGGCTCGTTGGTCTAGGGGTATGATTCTCGCTTAGGGTGCGAGAGGTCCCGGGTTCAAATCCCGGATGAGCCCAACTTTTACTATCAAGTTACAATGCCAATTTCCTATAATTAGAATACATACGTTTACCATTCAATTCGAGGTGATAAATGCTTCCTTACTTATGTACAGCTGTATTAACACATTGGGCTAGCCTGGGTTCCAGACTGTCGATTTTTCACTTTTTAACTTCTGGCAAAATGACAAGTTGATATTAAGTTGATATGATCAGAAACTCAATACGGCCCAATTAATAGTCTCGGTGTTAATTTATATTTATTTGACTGACCAGGCAAAATATTTTGCTTGGCTTGTTCCCAGGCTAACATTGGGCTAATGTTTCTAGCTTATCAAGCATAGCGCCCAGTTTGTATTGTTAAAGCGTGGACAGATAAACGTAATCTAGATAATTATATAAAACCTCAAATTACTTGATAAAACACCAAAGTAAATCTCATGCTCAAATTGAAGTTAACATAATTGATAAGGCTTTGCATGTGGCATGGTTCCAGATCAGCAACAACATTACACTGCATATCAATCTGGATATATGCTGTATAATATTATGTTGTCTGCTAGTCAACCAAGGACTCAAGTAGTTTGTCTAGCCATACTATTCATATAACAGGCAGAATGGGATATGGCGAAATGGCATACTATTATGTAGCATCTGATCTGATACTATGTTACATGCAAAGTTAATATTGTCACCATCTATTCTCAAATTAAATACATACACAAAAAACAAAACAACAAAAAATTAACAACAATGTTAAGTAATTACCCACGAAAATAGGTTAAAGAAAAAGATTATGACACGTGCAAAAAAGTAACGTCAACAATTAAATGTCACAATCAGCATCGTAACTATTAATTAATAAATACATTACCAATAACATATAATCCTCAAAGCATTTACTTCTGACAGATAAAACTCATGGTTAACTCAAGAATGTGCATCCATTCAACAGTATTTGGTCACACACACACACACACACACGTGACCAAAACAACCATCGAAAACGAAACAATTTCCTTGACCTATAGTCTGTTTCAAATCAATCATAATACAATCAAACAAACAATTGAATGAAACAAAACAAAATAATAGAATTTCCCGCTCTTTTTT
The DNA here is from genome assembly GCA_014843695.1 of Archivesica marissinica. Lineage (NCBI taxonomy): Eukaryota > Metazoa > Mollusca > Bivalvia > Venerida > Vesicomyidae > Archivesica > Archivesica marissinica. The sequence continues at coordinate 61,462,161 of CM026401.1, forward strand.
CTATTTTCCCATCTCCAAACTTGACTCTTCTCTCTCCTATGCTCTTTATTATTTATGTATCAATCCGTGTCACAACTTCTGTTAATTAATTACATGTATACTCATATGTCATGTAAATGATCTGAGTTAATAAAGAATAATTGAATTGAATTGATAGAGGTGACATTTAGAGACAGCTGTATGAATGAATCAATTATGCGTTGTCTGAAGACATTGATTAAGAAAGAATGATCATCGACGCGTTATTCCTCAAAAACATAAGCATTGTCATAGTCACATAGCAACATTATAACAATTGCCTTAAATGTGTACATCTTAGCATGCAGTCTGAACTTGCTTGCTTGTAAACGGTTTCTAAAATGATACTATCCGTGTTAATAAGTTTACAGCAATATTTAATTGTGTATTTGTATACGTGTATATATAAATAATGAATACAACTAATAATATTTGTATACTTGATATTGATATTTGAATAAAAAATAAAAATACAAGGGCTCGTCCGGGATTTGAACCCGGGACCTCTCGCACCCAAAGCGAGAATCATACCCCTAGACCAACGAGCCTCACTTAACAGTTGTATAATCTTTAAGACGTGTCATTAAAACACATTAACAAAGTTACATTATTATGGCGAGATAAAATACAGTAGGCTTACATACATATCTCAGTAAATTTATCTGAGCTGTCATACGTGTCTGGCTCGTTGGGTTCAAATCCCGGACGAGCCCATTTATTTTAATATCATTGGAATTTACAACGCATGGGAGTGGTGTTATGCGAACACTTTTGAAAAAAGTAACTTTTATATCATCTATTTTTCACTTTTCACACTATTTTCCTTAAGACCAACATGTGACAGTAAATACATTGGTGGATGTGATCGTTACAACATGGTTGATCACAATGTTCACCTGATACATGGTGGATGTGAGCGTTACAACTGGCTGATCACAATGTTCACCTGATTACATTGGTGGATGTGAGCGTTACAACATGGCTGATCACAATGTTCACCTGATATACATTGGTGGATGTGAGCGTTACTGGGTTGTTGTTTGGGGGGTTGGGTTGTTTGTTTTGGGGGTTTGTGTGTTTGTTTGGGGGTAACATGGCTGATCACAATGTTCACCTGATATACATTGGTGGATGTGAGCGTTACAACATGGCTGATCACAATGTTCACCTGATATACATTGGTGGATGTGAGCGTTACAACATGGCTGATCACAATGTTCACCTGATATACATTGGTGGATGTGAGCGCTACAACATGGCTGATCACAATGTTCACCTGATATACATTGGTGGGAGCGTTACAACATGGCTGATCACAATGTTCACCTGATATACATTGGTGGATGTGAGCGTTACAACATGGCTGATTACAATGTTCACCTGATATACATTGGTGGATGTGAGCGTTACAACATGGCTGATCACAATGTTCACCTGATAAGAAAACAGTATACTGACTTAACTTATGCCAATACACTGTCGTTATATTTTGTGTCGGCTTGTATGCAGTATTAAACTGATGTAAATATTGCGGTTACAATGTATGCCCATATTTTAACAATAATTATCCTTTTATTACCTCCAAGTGAACATACATAATATACAATTACACTTTTTACATGGACACATATAAACATACATATATACAAAGTAGTACAAGTGTACAATAATGGTCATAAGAACTGACATAACCATGCAGCGATTATTTAGTGTATACCGATCATCATAACTTGCCGAAACGAAATGCAAGGGAAAGAGATGATGGTAGCGCACACAAAAGATGTTACAGTGTTTATAACCGGAACACCATTCTTCAGTAGAGAAAACGTTTCAGGTACCTAAAAGCAACACAATAGTATGTAAAAGAAGCAAACATGTTTAGATTACTGATTTACCACAACCTTATGTTTGGAGCATTTGCCAGAATGCCCTAAAACATATTATCATAAGTGTTTCGCTTGCGGTGTCTGGAAGTTCATGTGTCTCCAGTCCTGCAAGCATATCATATATTTGTGTCTCGGGTGGTTGTGTGATAAAATCAATGTATGTCTTAATACCAGTCACACAACTTATGTTCTGCCATAAGCACGTTCTTAATTTATCCTGAGATGTACACAATAACAGCTTATGAACGACTAAGTTCACAACACATTTATCGCATTGTGTGCATACCTCGTCCCGGGTTCAAATCCCGGACGAGCCCAACTTTTACTAGTTTACTATCAAGTTACAATGCCAAGTTCCTATATAATACATAAGTTTACCATTCAATTTGAGATGATAAATGCTTCCTTATTTATGTACAGCTGTATTAACACATTGGGCTAGCCTGGGTTCCAGACTGGCGATTTTTAACTTCTGGCAAAATGACATGTTGATATTAAGTTGATATCATCAGAAACTCGATACGGCCCAATTAATAGTCTCGGTGTTAATTTATATTTATTTGACTGACCAGGCAAAATATAGCGACGCTTGGCTTGTTCCCAGGCTAACATTGGGCTAATGTTTCTAGCTTATCAAGCATAGCGCCCAGTTTGTATTGTTAAAGCGTGGACAGATAAACGTAATCTAGATAATTATATACTGAGTCAAAAAAGAAACGATAACAAACTAAAAATGACGTAAAACGGATAAAACCATAGAAAGGTTTAATATATTATTACGTATCAGTACCGGGTATCTTATTGCAACGTCAGCCAACCATAAACACAGGTAAATAAACACCCGATAATCCTGGAACGCCGAATTTCCGATTTGCACGTGCTCCTCAACAAAGACAACTTCCTACACATGTACAAATCGGAAAACCGGTTTATTGTACTGGTATTGCATTATCATCGAGGAAAAACACCTTACATACCCATTGTTACCTCTAACAAAATGCCTAGGCTAAACCGCAATCAGAGAATGCGTGCCATTGGCATGATTGATGGCGGTTTACGTCAGCGTGACGTCGCAAATCGACTCGGGGTTACGCGGATCACGATAACACGTCTACTTCGACGTTATCGAACACATGGATCGGTGGACGACCATCCAAGATCTGGTCGACCACGTGTGACGACGCGTGAACAGGACCGTCACATTCGGACGTCACATTTACGTGACCGGTTCCTACCTGCTACGCACACAGCTGCCGTTACTCCTGGGATGACCAACAATCGCATCAGTGCACAAACAGTCAGGAACCGGCTCGGTGAACGTGGCATTCGTGCCTATCGGCCATACGTTGGACCCATCCTGACACGACGTCACCGTGACGTACGGCGGGAATGGACGACGGAACGTGCTCGCTGGACTCGGTTACAGTGGAATTCGGTGATGTTTAGCGATGAATCGCGGTTCTGTTTGCGTCGAGCGGATGGCAGAGAACGGGTATATCGCAGACGCGGTGAACGTTACGCCGACGCATGTGTACGTCAGGTCGATCTGTTCGGGGGCGGAAGCGTTATGGCGTGGGGCGGTATCACCTTCGGCAGTCGCACAGAACTGTTAGTGGTGGACGGGAACCTAAACGCCCAGCGGTACTGTGATGAGATCCTTGCGCCAGTTGTTGTGCCGTTCTTTAACGCCAACAGAAACGTCACACTGTTCCAACAGGACAACGCCAGGTGTCATACTGCTCGGATTTCCACCACATTATTGGAGCAGAACAATACTGAAACCCTGCCGTGGCCTGGTTTGTCACCAGACTTGTCACCCATAGAACATGTGTGGGATACGTTAGACCGCCGCGTCAGCCGGTAACGTTAAACCAACTGAGGGATGTTTTGCGTCAGGAGTGGACAAATATTGACCAGCAAGAGATTCAGACACTCTTCCGTTCGATGCGACGGCGGTGCATTGCAGTGAGAGACGCAAATGGTGCCCATACTCGGTATTGACGTCTGTGTGAAAACTCCATTAGACCCCTGTCCGACGAATTACGTCATCACGCAGCAGACAGTTTCGGAGGCTCATTATGCTTTATGTGCTCCTCTTTCAAACATGTTGGACTATCATCTTATGAATTTTCAAAGAATTTTCTTAATAAATGTTGAAATTATAGACACATAAACACCAGGTATCGTTTCTTTTTTGACTCAGTATATAAAACCTCAAATTACTTGATAAAACACCCAAGTAAATCTCATGCTTAAATTGAAGTTAACATAATTCATAGAGGTGACATTTAGAGACAGCTGTATGCATGAATCAATTATGCGTTGTCTGAAGACACTGATTAAGAAAGAATGATCATCGACGCGTTATTCCTCAAAAACATAAGCATTGTCATAGTCGCATAGCAACATTATAACAATTGCCACCAATTGTGTACAACTTAGCATGCAGTCTGAACTTGCTTGCCTGTAAACGGTTTCTAAAATGATACTATCCATGTTAATAAGTTTACAGCAATATTTAATTGTGTATTTGTATACGTGTATATATAAATAGTGAATACAACTAATAATATTTGTATACAAATACGAGCTGAATAAAAATACAAGGGCTCGTCCGGGATTTGAATCCGGGACCTCTCGCACCCAAAGCGAGAATCATACCCCTAGACCAACGAGCCTCACTTATCAACTGTATAATCTTTAAGACTCGTCATTGAAATACATTAACAATGTTGCATCATTATGGCGAGGTAAAATACAGTAGGCTTACATATATATCTCTGTAAATTTATCTAAGCTGTCATTCGTGTCTGGCTCGTTGGTCTAGGAGTATGATTCTCGCTTCGGGTGCGAGAGGCCCCGGGTTCAAATCCCGAACGAGCCCATTTATTTTAATATTGAAATTTACAACGCATGGGAACACTTCTGTATAAAGTAACTTTTATATCATCTACTTTTCACACTATTTTCCTTAAGACCAACATGTGACAGTAAATGCATTGGTGGATGTGAGCGTTACAACATGGCTGATCACAATGTTCACTTGATATACATTGGTAGATGTGAGCGTTACAACATGGCTGATCACAATGTTCACCTGATATACGCTGGTGGATGCTAGCGTTACAACATAGCTGATCACAATGTTCACCTGATATACATTGGTGGATGTGAGCGTTACAACATGGCTGATCATAATGTGCACCTAATATACATTGGTGGGAGCGTTACATCATGGCTGATCACAATGTTCACCTGATTTACATTGGTGGATGTGAGCGTTACAACATGGCTGCTCACAATGTTCACCTGCTATACATTGGTGGATGTGAGCGTTACAACATGGCTGATCACATAGTTCACCTGATATATATTGGTGGATGTGAGCGTTACAACATAGCTGATCACAATGTTCACCTGATGTACATTGGTGGATGTGAGCGTTACAACATGGCTGATCACAATGTTCACCTGATATACATTGGTGGATGTGAGCGTTACAACATGGCTGATCACAATGTTCACCTGATATACATTGGTGGATGTGAGCGCTACAACATGGCTGATCACAATGTTCACCTGATATACATTGGTGGATGTGAGCGTTACAACATGGCTGATCACAATGTTCACCTGATATACATTGGTGGATGGGAGCGTTACAACGTGGCCGATCACAATGTTCACTTGATATACATTGGTGGATGTGAGCGTTACAACATGGCTGATCACAATGTTCACTTGATATACATTGGTGGATGTGAGCGTTACAACATGGCTGATCATAATGTTCACCTCATAAGAAAACAGTATGCCGACTTAACTTATGCAAATACATTGTCGTTATATTTTGTGTCGGCTTGTATGCAGTATTAAACAGACGTAACTATTGCGGTTACATTCACTGATTATAATGCGGACGAATTAAATGCAAGAACACGCCAGAATAGTATGCATGTTACCGGAGAGAGTTTAAACACCCCACTTACTGGAGCATTTATGGAAAATACAGAGAGAAAACGCAAGTTGAAAGAAATCACGTGGCACCAAAACGTTATGATTATATAAACCATCTGATACGTCAGTCCATACGTTACTCGTATATTCGGAAACGAAACCAGTACAAGTTGTCATCCAGTGAAATAAACAAGGAACCAGAGGGCCAGATATGTAAGCGTTCTCATCGTTATGTAAAATCTGAAATATGAGCAAGCATGACACTTTCTTTGTCTAAGATCACATTTTCAATGCAAACTATGGTGTCTATGCGGAATGTCCATGGGAGTATTTACTGGTTGAGAAAACTGTCTACGATTATGACCGAGTATTCCGTAATGTACGCCACCATCCTGCGGTGTATGCATTTTATGAGAAGTTAAAATAATAGGTATACAATTTAGTTTTCTTGCAAATTGAACGAAAAGAACCCTCTCACAGATGCTACAATCCCCATTCTAGAACTTCAATGCAAGAATAGGATACGATCGTTTACATTTTATGATTTTTACAATGTTATCAGATGGCTCGTTGGTCTAGGGGCGAGAGGTCCCGGGTTCAAATCCCGGATGAGCCCAACTTTTACTAGTTTACTATCAAGTTACAATGCCAATTTCCTATATAATACATAAGTTTACCATTCAATTTGAGGTGATAAATGCTTCCTTATTTATGTACAGCTGTATTGGGCTAGCCTGGGTTCCAGACTGTCGATTTTTCACTTTTTAACTTCTGGCAAAATGACAAGTTGATATTTAGTTGATATGATCAGAAACTCAATACGGCCCAATTAATAGTCTCGGTGTTTATTTATATTTATTTGACTGACCAGGCAAAATATAGCGACGCTTGGCTTGTTCCCAGGCTAACATTGGGCTAATGTTTCTAGCTTATCAAGCATAGCGCCCAGTTTGTATTGTTAAAGCGTGGACAGATAAACGTAATCTAGATAATTATATAAAACCTCAAATTACTTGATAAAACACCAAAGTAAATCTCATGCTCAAATTGAGGTTAAAATAATTGATAGAGGTTACATTTAGAGACAGCTGTATACATGAATCAATTATGCGTATTCTGAAGACACTGATTAAGAAAGAATGATCATCGACGCGTTATTCCTGAAAAACATAAGCATTGTCATAGTCGCATAGCAACATTATAACAATTGCCTTAAATGTGTACATCTTAGCATGCAATCTGAACTTATTTGCCTGTAAACGGTTTCTAAAATGATACTATCCGTGTTAATAAGTTTACAGCAATATTTAATTGTGTATTTGTATACCTGTATATATAAATAATGAATAAAACTAATAATATTTGTATACAAATACGAGCTGAATAAAAAAAAAATACTAGGGCTCGTCCGGGATTTGAACCCGGGACCTCTCGCACCCAAAGCGAGAATCATACCCCTAGACCAACGAGCCTCACTTATAAACTATGTAATCTTTAAGACTCGTTATTGAAACACATTAACAATGTTACATTATTATGGCGAGATAAAATACAGTAGGCTTACATATATCTCTGTAAATTTATCTAAACTGTCATTCGTGTCTGGCTCGTTGGTCTAGGGGTATGATTCTCGCTTCGGGTGCGAGAGGTCCCGGGTTCAAATCCCGGACGAGCCCATTTATTTTAATATCATTAAATTTACAACGCATCGGGAACACTTTTGAAAAAAGTAACTTTTATATCATCTACACTTTTCACACTATTTTCCTTAAGACCAACATGTGACAGTAAATACATTGTTGGATATGAGCGTTACAACATGGCTGATCACAATGTTCACCTGATATACATTGGTTGATGTGAGCGTTACAACATGGCTGATCACAATGTTCACCTGATATACATTGGTGGATGTGAGCGTTACAACATGGCTGATCACAATGTTCACATGATATACATTGGTGGGAGCGTTACAACATGGCTGATCACAATGTTCACCTGATATACATTGGTGGAAGTGAGCGTTACAACATGGCTGATCACAATGTTCACCTGATATACATTGGTGGGAGCGTTACAACATGGCTGATCACAATGTTCACTTGATATACATTGGTAGATGTGAGCGTTACAACATGGCTGATCACAATGTTCACCTGATATACGCTGGTGGATGCTAGCGTTACAACATAGCTGATCACAATGTTCACCTGATATACATTGGTGGATGTGAGCGTTACAGCATGGCTGATCATAATGTGCACCTAATATACATTGGTGGGAGCGTTACATCATGGCTGATCACAATGTTCACCTGATTTACATTGGTGGATGTGAGCGTTACAACATGGCTGCTCACAATGTTCACCTGCTATACATTGGTGGATGTGAGCGTTACAACATGGCTGATCACATAGTTCACCTGATATATATTGGTGGATGTGAGCGTTACAACATAGCTGATCACAATGTTCACCTGATGTACATTGGTGGATGTGAGCGTTACAACATGGCTGATCACAATGTTCACCTGATATACATTGGTGGATGTGAGCGTTACAACATGGCTGATCACAATGTTCACCTGATATACATTGGTGGATGTGAGCGCTACAACATGGCTGATCACAATGTTCACCTGATATACATTGGTGGATGTGAGCGTTACAACATGGCTGATCACAATGTTCACCTGATATACATTGGTGGATGGGAGCGTTACAACGTGGCCGATCACAATGTTCACTTGATATACATTGGTGGATGTGAGCGTTACAACATGGCTGATCACAATGTTCACTTGATATACATTGGTGGATGTGAGCGTTACAACATGGCTGATCATAATGTTCACCTCATAAGAAAACAGTATGCCGACTTAACTTATGCAAATACATTGTCGTTATATTTTGTGTCGGCTTGTATGCAGTATTAAACAGACGTAACTATTGCGGTTACATTCACTGATTATAATGCGGACGAATTAAATGCAAGAACACGCCAGAATAGTATGCATGTTACCGGAGAGAGTTTAAACACCCCACTTACTGGAGCATTTATGGAAAATACAGAGAGAAAACGCAAGTTGAAAGAAATCACGTGGCACCAAAACGTTATGATTATATAAACCATCTGATACGTCAGTCCATACGTTACTCGTATATTCGGAAACGAAACCAGTACAAGTTGTCATCCAGTGAAATAAACAAGGAACCAGAGGGCCAGATATGTAAGCGTTCTCATCGTTATGTAAAATCTGAAATATGAGCAAGCATGACACTTTCTTTGTCTAAGATCACATTTTCAATGCAAACTATGGTGTCTATGCGGAATGTCCATGGGAGTATTTACTGGTTGAGAAAACTGTCTACGATTATGACCGAGTATTCCGTAATGTACGCCACCATCCTGCGGTGTATGCATTTTATGAGAAGTTAAAATAATAGGTATACAATTTAGTTTTCTTGCAAATTGAACGAAAAGAACCCTCTCACAGATGCTACAATCCCCATTCTAGAACTTCAATGCAAGAATAGGATACGATCGTTTACATTTTATGATTTTTACAATGTTATCAGATGGCTCGTTGGTCTAGGGGCGAGAGGTCCCGGGTTCAAATCCCGGATGAGCCCAACTTTTACTAGTTTACTATCAAGTTACAATGCCAATTTCCTATATAATACATAAGTTTACCATTCAATTTGAGGTGATAAATGCTTCCTTATTTATGTACAGCTGTATTGGGCTAGCCTGGGTTCCAGACTGTCGATTTTTCACTTTTTAACTTCTGGCAAAATGACAAGTTGATATTTAGTTGATATGATCAGAAACTCAATACGGCCCAATTAATAGTCTCGGTGTTTATTTATATTTATTTGACTGACCAGGCAAAATATAGCGACGCTTGGCTTGTTCCCAGGCTAACATTGGGCTAATGTTTCTAGCTTATCAAGCATAGCGCCCAGTTTGTATTGTTAAAGCGTGGACAGATAAACGTAATCTAGATAATTATATAAAACCTCAAATTACTTGATAAAACACCAAAGTAAATCTCATGCTCAAATTGAGGTTAAAATAATTGATAGAGGTTACATTTAGAGACAGCTGTATACATGAATCAATTATGCGTATTCTGAAGACACTGATTAAGAAAGAATGATCATCGACGCGTTATTCCTGAAAAACATAAGCATTGTCATAGTCGCATAGCAACATTATAACAATTGCCTTAAATGTGTACATCTTAGCATGCAATCTGAACTTATTTGCCTGTAAACGGTTTCTAAAATGATACTATCCGTGTTAATAAGTTTACAGCAATATTTAATTGTGTATTTGTATACCTGTATATATAAATAATGAATAAAACTAATAATATTTGTATACAAATACGAGCTGAATAAAAAAAAAATACTAGGGCTCGTCCGGGATTTGAACCCGGGACCTCTCGCACCCAAAGCGAGAATCATACCCCTAGACCAACGAGCCTCACTTATAAACTATGTAATCTTTAAGACTCGTTATTGAAACACATTAACAATGTTACATTATTATGGCGAGATAAAATACAGTAGGCTTACATATATCTCTGTAAATTTATCTAAACTGTCATTCGTGTCTGGCTCGTTGGTCTAGGGGTATGATTCTCGCTTCGGGTGCGAGAGGTCCCGGGTTCAAATCCCGGACGAGCCCATTTATTTTAATATCATTAGAATTTACAACGCATCGGAGTTGTGTTATGCGAACACTTTTGAAAAAAGTAACTTTTATATCATCTACTTTTCACACTATTTTCCTTAAGACCAACATGTGACAGTAAATACATTGTTGGATATGAGCGTTACAACATGGCTGATCACAATGTTCACCTGATATACATTGGTTGATGTGAGCGTTACAACATGGCTGATCACAATGTTCACCTGATATACATTGGTGGATGTGAGCGTTACAACATGGCTGATCACAATGTTCACATGATATACATTGGTGGGAGCGTTACAACATGGCTGATCACAATGTTCACCTGATATACATTGGTGGAAGTGAGCGTTACAACATGGCTGATCACAATGTTCACCTGATATACATTGGTGGGAGCGTTACAACATGGCTGATCACAATGTTCACCTGATATACATTGGTGGAAGTGAGCGTTACAACATGGCTGATCACAATGTTCACCTGATATACATTGGTGGATGTGAGCGTTACAACATGGTTGATCACAATGTTCACCTGATATACATTGGTGGATGTGAGCGTTACAACATGGTTGATCACAATGTTCACCTGATATACATTGGTGGATGTGAGCGTTACAACATGGCTGATCACAATGTTCACCTGGTAAGAAAGCAGTATACTGACTAACTTATGCCAATACACTGTCGTTATATTTTGTGTCGGCTTGTATGCAGTATTAAACTGATGTAAATATTGTGGTTACAATGTATGCCCATATTTTAACAATAATTATCCTTTTATTACCTCCAAGTGAACATACATAATATACAATTACACGTTTTACATGGACACATATAAACATACATATATACAAAGTAGTACAAGTGTACAATAATGGTCATAAGAACTGACATAGCATGTAGCTATTATTTAGTGTATACCGATCATCATAACTTGCCGAAACGAAATGCAAGGGAAAGAGATGATGGTAGCGCACACAAAAGATGTTACAGTGTTTATAACCGGAACACCATTCTTCAGTAGAGAAAACGGTTCAGGTACCTAAAAGCAACACAATAGTATGTAAAAAGAAGCAAACATGTTTAGATTACTGATTTACCACAACCTTAAGTTTGGAGCATTTGCCAGAATGCCCTAAAACATATTATCATAAGTGTTTCGCTTGCGGTGTCTGGAAGTTCATGTGTCTCCAGTCCTGCAAGCATATCATATATCTGTGTCTCGGGTGGTTGTTTGATAAAATCAATGTATGTCGTAATACCAGTCACACAACTTATGTTCTGCCATAAGCACTTTCTTAATTTATCCTGAGATGTACACAATAACAGCTTATGAACAACTAAGTTCACAACACATTTATCGCATTGTGTGCATAACTCAGAACGTGAGAAAGAAAGTAATCTACACAGTACATATATAGCTGTGGAACAGTACATTTTTACGCTTGGGAATTTACGACTTAATTGCCAGATAGTACAAGGTTCCTGTTTTTGGAATATTGTTTTACCAATACCTGTAGGCAAGGAGCTACATGCTGATATAGTACCTTTTTCGGAATCAATTTCATATACATTCCGTTTAAGAATATATATTATTATATACTATTAATTGGGCCGTATTGAGTTTCTGATGATATCAACTTAATATCAACTTGTCATTTTGCCAGAAGTTAAAAAGTGAAAACTCGACAGTCTGGAACCCAGGCTAGCCCAATGTGTTAATAAAGCTGTACATAAATAAGGAGGCATTTATCACCTTAAATTGAATGGTAAACTATAAACAATATATAGGAAATTGGCATTGTAACTTGATAGTAAACAACAGGTAAGTAGTAAAACCCGGGACCTCTCGCACCCTAAGCGAGAATCATACCACTAGACAAACGAGCCATATGTTAACATTGAAAACAGCATGAAATGTAAACGACGTATCAATGTAGTTCATACATCGATGGAAACTATTAATTCGCGATTAATTCTTTAATTAATAACTCCAGTTGGCGAGGATGAAGGCGTATAACATTTTGTTATTATAGTGTCACCCATATTGCAAGGGCAAATCATTACTGACTTATGAGACACCTTTTGATGGACATCAGTACTTCCCGAATCCTTGAAGGACATGTGTTCAATCATGCGAGAACACCAGAGTACCCGAGAAGGACACCAGAGTACCCGAGAAGGACACCAGAGTACCCGAGAAGGACACCAGAGTACCCGAGAAGGACACCAGAGTACCCGAGAAAAAAAACACATTTCAGTTCTGGCAGTCACCGTACCATCTCACATACTTCTCGATCCAAGACTCCAATTAGTAGTCATAAACACATGTTATATTTAATACTTTAGATGACTTTATTATATCATATTTGTTCAGTAACCATCTCTTGTCGACGTCTTGTATGCCTATTTAACCATTTTTCATCTCTTGTCTGTTCTCGTCTGTTCTTGTCTGTGAATAGGGAGACCGGTCATTAAGGTTTGTGTATTGACCTAAAAGACCATAATAATTTTGAAGAGTTGTCTTACCTGTCGTCTGATTAAAGCATGAAGCATCGGCGGTAGCACTATCAGCGATGTGCACCTCTCCCGGCACACTGTGTCAATCACACTCGCCACGTTATCTCGAGATTTAGAACTTAGTCCCGACACGGTCACGCGCTTCTGTCCGATTAAAGGCGATATCGGAAAGCCCCCGATCCAAGTAAATGGACGATCATTGTATTGTATGACAGACGTGTCGAGGAATACCATCGTGCTCAACTCACGAATTGCCAAGATGGACTTGTGCGTATGGGCGACGAGCTTTGGTACACCCGTACTGCCTGAAGTTTGAAGTAAGACGGCTAAATCATTCTCGTCTATATCTGGTAACGTCACAGAGGAGTTGTCTTCCGAAATCAATTCCTCTAGGGTTTTAGCCCCTTGCATCAGAACCGTATCACCCATACCTTCGTGCACAATTAGATAACGCAGACTCGGCATATTGTTGCTAACCATTCTGCCATCGGAAGAGTAGCTCTCTGTCAGGTGCTTCACTATTTCCCAGTTTGCACCGTCACACCCTGGATCCAACGCCAATAGGCAACATGTTTCAAGTTTGTTCATCATCGCAATTAAATCACTGCCATTTGTGTACGTGAACGATATACCAACAGGTATTGCCCCAGCTGCCATAGCTCCATATACCAAGAATAACCATTCAGGACAGCTTCTGATGTTGACGGCGATCAGCTCTCCTTTCCTCACACCAAGGTGTATAAGTGATCGTGCTACTGCGTTAGATTTCTCGTAAATATCAGTCCAGGTGACTACCCGACGGCCGCCGTCGTCAGGTTCAGCAAATACCATGGCTTCCCTGTCACCGAGGGTTTCAGCATAATGCTTTAAGCAATCTGGTATTGTATGAATTCCATCGAATCGACCAGCACCTTCATATTTAACGTAGCTTTCAATATAAACTGCCTCGCCATCCATGTTAATAAGAAGATGTCAGTGATGTTGCTAGTTTCAGTACACATTCCCAACTGGTATACTCGCATTTAACTGATAACAGTATGGCTGAACTGCATGGGTTGCAAAATAGCATGCTTGTTGACACAGTTACATGATAAACAACCCGATGCACAAGGGAAAGAAGATACTGTATGAATACTAATACAGCTCACAAATCACAGCTATTTCAAACTGAGTTACATAAACACATACAAAAAGCCATGTAAATTAATACACAGATATCACCCTATTCGTCCTATGTATAACAGAGATGTGATCCAGAATAAATAGATGCAAATGTTGACGTTGACATGCAGGCGCGTAGCTGCCATTAGGCCAAAAGGCCCGGGCCTGCACATCATTTTGACAAAAATAAATAAATAAATATATCATGTTTATTTGTTATAAAAACATGTCCATATTTGTCTTTTAAATGCAGCAGAAATCTGGAAATTGCATCCTAAAAACCTAGCAACCTCGTTCGCTACACTCACTTAACATTCTTTACCCAGGCCTGCACATAATTTGCCTCCTGGCTACGCCCCTGACATGACAACCTCAGAGGTTATAAAACTTTCCTCCAATCTCAAGCTCAGTCTCAAGCTTCTGATTGGCTCAGCTGACAGTAAAACTCAGAATCAACCAATGAAATCACTTCATTTTGAGTTTGAGATCTAAACAAATGGATTATAACCTCGGTCACCGGATTGTCTATGCTGCAAATCCCAAAAAATCACTATCGATCTTTCCAAATTTATATATTTTGGAAATAAACAACGAACCTAACACCTTTTTATATCATATACATGTATTTGAATACTAATAACCTATAATTATGCTCTTTTGTAAAATTCCATGTCACTGCCTGTTTCTACTGTTTAATTGCTATAAACATGTGTCTGTTTTATGCAATAAACTTATTGTATTGTATTGTATTGCTTAATAAATATATAAAAATAGACAACAGACCAACACGTTGATCATTGCTCAAATAGCCCCCAACTAATTTAAAATTATAAAGGCGTGTTTTACGTTTATTTATCGTACCGGTTGTGTAACATAATGGGGTTATATGTTGATTATGTTAATTAATTACCTCCATTATTAGTTGCATAGCATGATACATATTCATAAGTATTGGTCCATTTATAATAATGCTGTATACGATCGTTATACAAGGCAATTATACATGGAACTGTACTAACTGTTTATGTTGGCGGAGAAGCAAATACATTTGGCAGATAAACAAGTATACTAGGCGTGGACATCCCTTACATGTATGCCTGATCAGCATATTAAAGGTTTTTCCACACATGTGTGCTATTACATCAGAAATGTACTCTGATGTTCTCAGTTTAAACAGTACAATTTCAAAATATTAACATGTTATTTTCCGTACAAGCATGTGTTTGCACCAAAACAATATATCCGAATTGATATATTGAGTGGCAGTTATGCCAAACATGTTTACTGGAACATCTGTAGCTTGACATTTTATGGAATACATGTCCAAGCTTGCTTCTCTATAAAAGATGAGATAAATTTAGATTACAGGGAGACGAACTGGGATTATTGAAAGCGTCATATTGTGCTTGGGCACACCGTAGAAATTTATTTAAATAAACACTTATAACTTGGACTTGTTTTTGGAACTTATACGATTACGGTACAGTTGCTCATATGAGCGACGCCTCCTGAAGAGATTGGTCATATTGCATTGATACAGACATAGACCCATTCCAGAGTATCCTCTGGTTCTTTTACGTGCATGAACCGATACGAGACCTCGGATTAAAGTCTCATCTGAAAGACTGTTAATTTTATTATGGTCAGACGGTGGATCGAACCTGCGATCCCTGGATTACCTGTCCAGCGTGTTAACCACTGGAGTGGACTACAGTTCCGTCTGTCTATTTCTTTCTGTTGACTTAGAGGTAATATATTTATAGCATCACATAACACATACAAGTGCATATAATATATATATTGAAGATCACGAACATGTCATTTTGAAGTCGTTGAACTAAGTGGTGTGCGTACTATTATAAATATAAATTTGAAACTACACAAATTAAGTGTAACTAAGCTCAATCATATCATTGGATATGGCACACTATAAAAAAGTAAAGTGTTTGTTTATTATAGTGTCACCCCTATTGAAAGGGACAGTCATTAATGACTTATGAGACACATTTTTTTATGCACATTAGTACTTCCCGAATCCTATGCTCGTAGGCCAGGCTGGTAGGCAATCGGTAACCATTATTTAACTTGCAGGCGGCTCACCAACCAGCCATATCGGATCGAAACCCTGACGATGTTCGAACCTTCGACCTCCCGCTCCGTAAGTCAGACACCTTAACCACATTAACCACTAGGACACAGAGACCACGGAGACGTATATATTTCAAAAAGAATTGCACAGAAGCCCAACATACTCATTGGTCATTACTCCACTTTCTCCGTCAATTTCTCACCAATGGCAAGCACCTTATGTTTTAACAGTGTATGCTTATGTGTATCCAGACAGTGCCGTATATACGGCAGGAAGAAAAACCAGTTCCCATTTCCCGGAAGAAGAATGAGAAACTCTTCTGGTTTCAGTATCTGTGACATCACCTTTAGGACATCTGAAAAATAACAAGGTGGGGATTATTTGCATTTTACTGAAGACATAACTCGGTTAAAGAATTTGAATTTTTTGTCAAATAATAATATGTAAATATGTGATACATCATCGAGGACGATACGTAAAATTTATAACTTATGACGCACACAATTGCGAAATTTTTCGGGCGAATTTTAAGCAAATTAACTTTGGCTATATGTGTTGATATTACAAATTCGACGAAACAGCAGACGGATCTGTAGTCCAGTGGTAACACGTTGGACTGGTAATCCATGGATCGCAGGTTCGATCCCCCGTCTGACCCTAATAAAATTAACAGTCTTACAGATGGGACGTTAAACCGAGGTCTCGTGTCGGTGCTTTACACCGTGCACGTAAAAGAACTAGAGGAGACTCTGGAATTGGTCTCTGTCTGTATCATGCACTATCCTCCAAAATCTAAAATTACTAATATCTTCAGGAGGCGTCGCTCATATGGGCAACCGGTAGCGACGATAAATAAACGTAAAACACACTCGACGAAACAGGTAGTTCATTACCCCAAGCTTCAAATTATCTGCCTACTTTTTTTTTCATATTCAATATATTTATGTTAATTCCAAATATATGTTGTTAGGCCTTAAACAGTGCTAATTAACATTTAATTATAATAAATCTAATATATTCCCACTATATATTGCTAGCAGCAATTGTTACACCGGTTTACATTTCCACAATTTCAGGAGATATGAATTGTACAAACACGCCAATATACGATGTCCAATACTGTGGAAGTCGTGATAGCGCAGTGGATGCGTGTTCGCTTCAGGTGCGAAAGGTCCGGAGTTCGAGCCCCGCTGGAGCCGTTACGATTGTGCCCTTAGGCAAGGCATTTAAATTCCACGTTGCCTCTTCTCTCTCCTTCGTGGCGATGGATTCCATCAGGAATGAGGTCTCGAGAGTGATTAATATAAGTTGAAATAACTTGTTTCGCAATCGAGCTAAAATAAATTTGTATAAAAACAATAATGTAAGTATGTATGAGGTTTTTTTAATTGTGGTAATTTTGAGAAAATACAGTCTACATCCGTTATGTCAAATTCTGTCAAGCTGAACAAATTATTCAACATAACAGAAGTTTGACTTAACGAAATTCGATATAAACAGAGCCAGTTATATGTAAAATGATAGTGTCTGAAACGGGACTTTGATCCGACTTCAAGATAACCGGAGAATTCGACATAACCGACTTTGACATAGCGGATGTAGACTGTATTGGTATTATTTTTCATTTATGTCAAACTTCTTCTCAGGATGATTACCCAATCTAAGCAGTTTACCCACGACGAAGTGTGTGAGGTACCTTGTTCAAGGACACTACATACATGCCGTGACAGAGTTTGATCACCAATGCAACTAAAACAGCTATGGGGAAAAAATGGAAAATTTGAATTAAATTAGACACTCTATGCTAAAGCAGCACACGACATATATCGCCGGTAGCGAAGGTAAATAA
This sequence comes from Archivesica marissinica, assembly GCA_014843695.1. Classification (NCBI taxonomy): domain Eukaryota; kingdom Metazoa; phylum Mollusca; class Bivalvia; order Venerida; family Vesicomyidae; genus Archivesica; species Archivesica marissinica. The sequence continues at coordinate 61,480,347 of CM026401.1, forward strand.
GCTCATGGATCGCCGGCAGTGAGGGTAAATAAGCTCATGGATCGCCGGCAGTGAGGGTAAATAAGCTCATGGATCGCCGGCAGTGAGGGTAAATAAGCTCATAGATCGCCAACAGCGAGGGTAAATAAGCTCATGGATCGCCAACAGCGAGGGTAAATAAGCTCATGGATCGCCGGCAGCGAGGGTAAATAAGCTCATGGATCGCCGGCAGCGAGGGTAAATAAGCTCATGGTTCGCCGGCAGCGAGGGTAAATAAGCTAATGGTTTGCCGGCAGCGAGGGTAAATAAGCTCATGGATCGCCGGCAGCGAGGGTAAATAAGCTCATGGTTCGCCGGCAGCGAGGGTAAATAAGCTCATGGATCGCCGGCAGCGAGGGTAAATAAGCTCATGGATCGCCGGCAGCAAGGGTAAATAAGCTCATGGATCGCAGGCAGCGAGGGTAAATAAGCTCATGGATCATCATACCTCTCAATATACCGATGTTCACGCTGCTACCAGGTGTGTCGTCACTGGCAACACTTTCTCCTAGTTTAGGCAGCAGTCTCGTCAGCAGGTTCTCCCACTGTAAATGTATATTGCCAACATTATTGTTTTATAGAAATCAAAACTGTTGCTATGGCGACTCATGGAAGGGGTACATAGATTCAGTATATAGCTATATGGTAGCTGTTGCTATGGCAACTCATGGTAGGGGTACATAGATTCAGTATATAGCTATGTTAGTTGTTGCTATGGCGACTCATGGAAGGGGTACAGAGATTCAATACATAACTAGATATTAGCTGTTCTTGGGGTGACAGTCACACATCATAGGTTGTACATATTAAATATAAATTAACTGTAATGTCTTTTTTTCAACATGTTAACAATAAAGCGAATCCCTGTCCTACATAATAGTATATACCACATCCCTGCTGTAACATTCGCGAATCATATGGGAACCAATTATTGTTGCAGAATTTCAACTGCGTAAATAGATTGACCTGGCCATTTCTGGGTTCCAGCTCAAGCCTGTTTTTCTATGTGCACACCAGTGAAAGCTTGGAACTAGTTCCCTGAAAACAATTGACAATTTTAATACCTATAATACGAATACATAGCAGTAATTCTTATCCCATAAATTCCCATTCGTCCAGAACGTTGCTAAGCTTACCTGGACA
>CM026401.1:61482507-61515431 GCA_014843695.1 Archivesica marissinica
CATACAAAGTTCCGGGAAAATATTACAGGGAACATTATTATAAACAAAATAGAAATAGAGTCAGACAGCCTTATAGACCACAGAAACAAAGAGCTGAATATAATGTTAAACCAACGTTTTTAAACCGCGGAAAACTAGGTCACATCGCAATATATTGTATAAAGATAAATGCGTTTTTATAAACAAGAACATGTGCAACTACTCCTGCACCTATACTGGTTGGTACATCAAATGAGAAGAACGTAAATATTAATGGAATCGAGATGTCGGCAATATTGGACACAGGGCCATGTGTGAGCATTATCAGTAAACCTTTATAGATGCCATGTAACATGAGTAATCCCACTATGGTGGATTGGATTAGGTAGATTGCATATAGCACCACCGAAGGACACATCGCAGATATTATCTGCTTTTCGAAAGATAAATGTATATTTTGTGGATGTTCACGCCTCAGGAACTTAACTTCGAGGTTGAAACCACTGTCTTCATTTGATTCAGTGTGGTGCAGGAGAACCTGGCCCACATAAACAAGTTATTTCAAATGTTATCAATACAAAGTCATTTTATTTGATTGAATCATGCGAAAGTACTTCTATTGAACTGTAGTTTGATTCATCACGTTATCACATAAGGCAAGCTCTTCTTCGGATTCCGAACTATTGTCACCGACTTTACTTTCCAGTTACAGTTTTATCTTTTTTATTGTTGTGTTTTTTACAGTATTTCATGTGGTTGATCATGAAGGAATTTGGTGACTGATTGACAAAAGCCTTGAATGGACCATATACAGAGCAATCTAGTGGTTGCATTTTGTGGCTGTAGTGCTGTGGTAATGTCAATATAATTATTCCGTTGTATTTGCAAGACCCGGGTGTGCACCGTACAGCAATGAGTCCATACAATAAACACCCGGAAGACCATGAACGACAGACTTTAATTACCTGCGGCATTTATTTATTCACGTTCCACATTATGTATTTTTCCAACTTGCTTATTATTTTTACATGCAACAATTATAATTGTATCTGCAACAGTTTGTCTGTTGTAACTAGTCGGTCGTGAGATGCTAGGTGCTTCTGGGCGTCTCAGGGTAAGAGTTGGAAACCAGTCATCTCCAGCACGGATATTCTTTCAACATGATTCAGGAAATGTCTTGTTGTTCCGTGCAAGCTCACATACTTGTGGGGTTGTGAGCCCATACTGTATTTTGGATGCTTTCATGTAAAAGTAATTCATCAGCACTGGAGAAAACCTGCCTAGAATTATATTTAGGTTCCTAAGCAATATTCTTATTACTTGAAGAAGTATTGTCTTTTGTTTTCTCTACATAACGGCATAGGGTAATGAAACTTATTACACAGGTAGCAGACACACTGCGGATACTCTTGCCCAGCATGACAGCATCACGGCTTCTACCATCAAACCAGCTGAAGTGTAAAGTGGTATCTGGTAATATCACAGCATACAGAGATGATAGAAATATTTGTTGGTAACTTATACTGCTCAGTTCCAGGAACTATTTCCGAAAATAAACAATAACAACTATCCGGAGAACACTGGATCACAATCACTTGACCTTGAACAGAAAATGGCTGCATACATGGAACATTTACCATGCTCAAAACCTCACAAACAGACACATGGATATAACCAAATGTGATTAATAGCCCCATACGTGTGTGAATATGTAGATCAAACACAAACTGTTTATACTCCGAAAGAAATACTTTTGCAGATATAAAACATATTTACCTCTAAATGTGTAGGTTAGATCCACAATTTAAAATATCTCCACATATTTACTTGGATAACTTCTGTGCACATAAAATGATGATGTCATCAGGGGATTGCCTTCTGAACACTTCTAATTATAGATAATGATCCACTGTGCCCCTTAATCCACCGTACCCCGGTTTCCCCGTGAAGCAATACAACACTTGAAGTAAATCCCATGATAATCTCTGAAGTAAACCCGGATCTGCAAGTATACGCATAATAACTGATTGGTATGCAACTATATTCATACATCAATACATGCATTGTCTATGACAACTTACAACTTACATTAATGGTCAATGACAACCTACAACTTACATGAATGGTCTATGACAACTTACATGAATGGTCAATGACAACCTACAACTTACATTAATGGTCTATGACAACTTACAACTTACATTAATGGTCTATGACAACTTACATTAATGGTCTATGACAACTTACAACTTACATTAATGGTCTATGACAACTTACAACTTACATTAATGGTCAATGACAACTTACAACTTACATTAATGGTCTATGACAACTTACAACTTACATTAATGGTCAATGACAACTTACAACTTACATTACTGGTCAATGACAACTTACAACTTACATTAATGGTCAATGACAACTTACAACTTACATTAATGGTCAATGACAACCTACAACTTACATTAATGGTCAATGACAACGTACAACTTACAACTTACATTAATGGTCAATGACAACCTACAACTTACATTAATGGTCAATGACAACTTACAACTTACATTAATGGTCAATGACAACCTACAACTTACATTAATGGTCTATGGCAACTTACAACTTACATTAATGGTCAATGACAACTTACAACTTACATTAATGGTCTATGACAACTTACATTAATGGTCAATGACAACTTACATTAATGGTCAATGACAACTTACATTAATGGTCTATGACAACTTACAACTTACATTACTGGTCAATGACAACTTACAACTTACATTAATGGTCTATGACAACTTACAACTTACATTAATGGTCAATGACAACTTACATTAATGGTCTATGACAACTTACATTAATGGTCTATGACAACTTACAACTTACATTAATGGTCTATGACAACTTACAACTTACATTAATGGTCAATGACAACGTACAACTTACATTAATGGTCAATGACAACTTACAACTTACATTAATGGTCAATGACAACTTACAACTTACATTAATGGTCAATGACAACTTACAACTTACATTAATGGCCAATGACAACTTACATTAATGGTCTATGACAACTTACATTAATGGTCTATGACAACTTACAACTTACATTAATGGTCAATGACAACTTACAACTTACATTAATGGTCTATGACAACTTACAACTTACATTAATGGTCTATGACAACTTACAACTTACATTAATGGTCAATGACAACTTACAACTTACATTAATGGTCAATGACAACTTACAACTTACATTAATGGTCAATGACAACCTACAACTTACATTAATGGTCAATGACAACGTACAACTTACAACTTACATTAATGGTCAATGACAACCTACAACTTACATTAATGGTCAATGACAACGTACAACTTACAACTTACATTAATGGACAACTTACAACTTACAATTTTATCATTAACGATCATGTACATAATTCGGTTTGTTGTAGGTACAACATTAAAATATACAACCGAGTAATTACGCATAGTGGTACGAGTAACTGTATCAACCCTCACCAACTTTGTTTGGATTATTATATAGTAAAACATGTATACACATAGATTATGCCATTCTCTACATACCTTGTCTGCAAGACAACATTCTCTTAGCCATAGGACGACTAGTTCCTCTACTCACATACTGTGCAGTCACTGTAACACCAATACCAAATCGTAACAAGCATTGTTAGTACAGTAAGGAACATGACAGTAATAGAGAAGTCAAACATTAACACCCGTCGCGAAACTATATGACATTACCGAAGAAAGAAATTACCGAATCTTAGAAACGCAATAACACATTGCTACAACAACACTAACGACAACTAATCAATGCAATAACAAATACTAACCATTACAATAGATTCCACGTATATTAACACACCTAATATACCAATCAAAACCAACCGCGGAAAATCAAAATTATTCATGTGACGTAAAACTTTGAACTATATTGAATTCAACTATTTGGACAATCCATTACATAACATGGGTAAATGTAAGCATAATGGGAAATTATAAGAATGGATAAAGTCAACACTGCTACAATTATGTAGTGTGTTATTAATTTAACAGTGCATACCTCTAACAACGTAACCTTGTTTGTATTGTGTTTCCCTGTAGGAGATAATATGTACTGAGGAAATAATTTCATATATTTTAGTTACATGAACTTTGTCACAGAAATGCGGACATTCTACATTACATATATTTAAACTACACTCATTTTCTGGATTTCGGTTTCAGTAAATTTCTCTATGACAGTTTATATTGTATTGTTTATTCATGTAATATATGTATTGATTATTTAAATGGCCTAATACATTCAGTGATCTGAGTCATATCATAATTATGCAGTATGGTCCCATATGATTCTATTGTATAATACTTTATTACTATTGTGCATATATATAGTACTATGGGTGAGTGACAGTAAGTTATGGTCAAGTCACGTGTGTGAATGAGTGAATTCCTAACAAAACTAATTAAGTGCACTTCCCGCTAAATTGTTTAGGACCTAACACTTCGTCTTCAATAGTCAACAGGATAGGTAAACTAAACTGACTAAGTTAAATAGTCTACATAATTATATACATGTAAATTTGTATAATTGAACTTCCACAGCGACTCTAGTAATGTGTGGTTTGTTATTATTGTTTTACATTGTAGATATGTATACGTGTATTTGCAATATTGAAATGTGCTTGAAATGTGTATTTATTGAAATTGTAGGTACCATGATTTGTAAAGTAGTGTATATGTATTCTTTTAATTATAGGCTCTCTTTTTGAATATATAGATTGGTATAAGGAACTTCGATGTTGTGTTTGTATTCTAAATACGAACCCCATGTGACACTAATACATATGAGCCTGTTGAGATTCAGGAAACAGTCATATCAATGTGTATGTATTTATAGTGTCATGTACCAGTATCATAATGATTGCTATAATAGTTTATTACATTTAAATTTAACCATTGCAAAAGGTTGGCTAATGAACATAGTGTTAATAAGTGTGTAACGTCGATATCATGGAGCTCGAGATGGTTGTTGCATAACCGAGATATTCGTAACATCTCCAATGATTTGGACTTGTATCTTTCTTATAGATCTGAGCAACAACTGCACTTCTTCAATCTGATGGGACACTGAATAATTCATTGGATAATTTCAAGATGGTGGTGAGGATGGTAACGGTGAAGTCTACTATGATATGATGACTGCATAAAATTCAAAACAACAGTAGAAAATGCAACCCAGTTCGGGCCACTGTGTTACTGGTATCTAGTACTGAATGACTGAACGTACATGTAAACAAATAAATAACAATGATATGTGTTTATTTCATTAATGAACAATTGTTGAACAATGTAATAAATATTATAATCGTATTTAGTCTTTATTCATGTGCCGCTCTCAATTTCTTCAGAATAGCGAATTAATGTGCGTCAATCCCTTTTATCATGTTTTATTATAAAGTAACATTTGCTCGCATAAAATTGGTTCATTCGCATATAGTGAAATTGTGTCTTCCTGAATAGGAACATAGCTTAAGTTGTGGATGTAACTTGTACTATGAATGATTATTGAATAGATCTATATATACATGTAAAACATATTTTGTCACATGTCATTCATGCTTTCAAGCCCAGGAGTTTGCACTGTTTACTAGATGTTACTGTATATAATATGCATGTCCTCCTGGCATATCACCTACAGTTACATGTACATCTAGTAACCAATGCAAACACATTGCATAAGTTAATTATGTACAGGTAACCCTCCGTATGAAAACGAAAATCATTAATCTGTACCGGCATACACTGTACATGCTATGTTAACTTCGGTATTAAAGTTATATATAGCGGTAACGGTTTTTACATCATTCGTTTTCCTAACAAGACCTGAACTATTTGTACAACTGGTGACATTTACACAAATATCAACACAATTTTAGGGCATAAATTATTTGCCACGCTTTATACGGCGTGTGAACATTTCAGGAAACATTGACTGTATGCAAAATGCATCCAATTTAGCTAGCATATTTTCCCAGAAAATGTTATCAAGTTCTCCCAGTTGACCGACCTTCTAATGTCCACACATAAAAGCCACACCAGCTGCATTCTAGTATACCCATTTGGCCTTGTACTTGGAAATAATAGTTGTGATTCTTTTTCAATATCACGTTTCCATTTTCCAAGTAACAGAAGAAGTATTTCTGTTTGGAAGCCTCTATCGGTGATATAGTTTTATATTTAAATGGACATTTTATTTCTAAAATGCCGTTGTTAGACACACACTGAGTACAGTTAACAAGCTCATCTGGGCTAACACCAAGGTGGGGATGTTTGGTGTTGACAACTAATCCTGTTTCACTCACTGTTATGTTGGCGTGTTCCTGTACCGAGTCTTTCAAATATAACCTGCGGGCAGCTGGTTCATGACCCCCCCCAGTTTATACTGACTGAACTGAAGCTATTGTATCCAAACCCAGTTTTCAAAATACAATCGGGAACTGTATCAGGTTCTTTCTTGCACACAAGTCAAAATGTCACAGCGGGCTATTTTCCATAATTTCCACAACTCCTGCTTTCTTTTTTTCACTTCAATATGTTTGCACATTTCATCACTTACACATTTCTCGAAATATCGTTTGAAAGCACATTTTGGTCCGTCAGCAGACAAATCAACGCCATCTCGAATCATCAAATCTGGACTGGGCATGCCCAAGTGTGCATGTCTTTGTGCTGGTTGTTGGAAGTTGTTCAATGTCGCAGTATGTGGCAAGTGGAATGCAGCATACTGGTTGCATTTGGCAAGTATGTTGGTACACCGTTGAAAGTTAATTGGGGTTGGACTTGGTAGCAATTTCCCGATATTCAATTGTATTGTTTGTTTTTCACATACTGTTACACTACAACCTACCGCATCATCACTGATTTTTTGTTTCTTAAAAACACATGTCTGTCACTTTTTTCGGACTAAGCTTCTGAGCTCTCGTCTTGTTCCACACACATGCGTTTGATGTAGAAGCATCTAGACCTTCCTTCCTCTTGTCCGATATGTCAACCAGTGCATACAGAAGTGCCGCAACATGGTTGCACGACTCGCCCTCACTGAAATGAGGAAATAATGTTATATTAAATTGTTCCGATAACATTTCATGTATATACATGTACATACAAAATTGCTTTATTCTAGAACATAATACATTGTAATGCAATAAATACAGAACTATACATGTATATAATTATTATGTCTGTTTGAAACATACATTTATATATAGCTTATTCATATCATGATATTCTGTATAATTTGTTTTTCATCACCACATCTTATGAACATATATGACAGCAAACAGCTAAAAGGAAAGTGTTTTGTTTAATATGTTGTTGCACCTCTTTAAAGGGCCAGTATGAGGCACCTTTCTGAATCGTATTCTTGCAGACCAAGCTGATCGGTATCCATTATTTAACTAGATGACTCACCATCTGACAGCATACATTTACATGTGTACAGGAATGAACCCATGACACGGTTGAAACTAAAACTAGAAACTAAGAGTACATACAATCTACATCATCACATACATGTAGATATACAATATAACACATGTATGGAGGTAAATATGTAGACTGAGCCGGTGTCAATGGTTTCGTATAAATACTTCTTCGTATACAAGGCAATATAGAGTGAAACATAGTGGTGGATTTGTATAATAGTATAGTATCACACCTACGCTAATCAGGTGATGGGATGTTGACCATTAATGTAAAGGGATTTATACGAAACCACCTGAATTGGACTGAGCACAGACAGGCAGATGACCTATTGAGGACAACGGCCACAGGTGTGGATGGAAGCTTGTATTAAATATATTTTTTCAGGAAAATTTATTGAAATGGTAATCAATCAGAATTATTTTAACAAGAATACATACCCCACATCACATGTACAATCAGCATCATGGATTGGCCCAGTAACCTTTGACAGGCAAACCCACACCACGTACTCCTTTTTCTTGTCATTTACAGCTGGAACAGATATTATGCATTCTGCCCGGACATAGCCATGCGATATAGTTCTCTCTATGTCATGGTAGTGTACGCTGTGAATGTGCCTGTCCGTGTAAAAAAACTTTAGCTTTCAGCTGTTTCCTGGCATTAACGGGTGTGTTGTCAAAAGTCCTTGAATCATTCAGCACAAGATAATTGTATAGGTCGTCTTTAGTTACTCAATGGATTAACTGAATATCACTTGACCACCACGATTTCAATGCACACTCGGATGGCAACCTGTCTCCGAAGGGCGTTAGAAGTGTGTCCATCTTCCTGCGTTAGGCAACATTTTCGTCACCGGTACGTATATCCTGAAGTGGAATTCTGCCGATTGTAAGAGTTCCCATCACTCGTTCAACTTATTCGCGCTTAGATCCCGATACAGGCAATCCATGCCTTCTTAAATAAGACTTTAATTCCATCACTTTCACGTTATCTGGGTCGAAATATGACACTTTCTCCTGATATGTTGCTTGTTATCAACAGCATTTTGAAACAAAACGTGATCACCGGAAGTCAAATTATCGAAGAAGAAGAAATCTGTCGATACTTTTAACGGGAGGTAAATCACGTTATTGGACTGGGCTATAGGTACCGCTATAAACACGGACTAGTGAAAGACAGACGTTTAAAAAGGTGATGTCTCTCACAGTCACTTGAATCATGAATTACAGCAGAAAGGAATAACATTTAGTGAAATAGTGCACGCATTGAATCAATCAGGGATTTTCATTCAGTTCGATGTATATTATATATACTTATATGTAATATACCATGTAATCAATTCTATATTTAGCCATATGCTAACGTCACGGCGTAATGGTTCCATTTATGCACGTATTACGACTATGTCAGAAGATACTTTTGTTTAAGATGCGTGTAGATGACGGAATATAATTATAATGGTGCGGTGGTGAGCATACTTGATTTATAATACACATGTCAAAGCCATACATACACTATTTAAAATATCAACTACTCTTTTTGACTACTCGTTAGGGAATTGAGCGAACTGCAGATGAAATGGGAGAAGGTCAAATTGAATGTATATTTATTTCCCTGCGGTTACTGTGTTTGTCAACAGAAGGAAGTACAAATAGATAATCCGTCAGTTCACTTATTATATAGATGTATTATAGACCCAGCACTAGAACATAATCAAATTAGCCTTTACTTACCCCATCTGAGAACGAAGGACTGAGTTGTGCAGTGGATGGATACAGTTTATCTATTGTTATCATCAGTTTCTTCCCACTTGTAACGGTCGGCACAGAGGACGATGCCTTACCTGAAATATACTACTCATCTATTACAATGAATCGATCATCAACATATCCTTAATGCAGTTTATACACACTTAGAATATAGTGTGGACACACTAGTTGGTACATATTGTGTATGCTCAGTATATTGAACAAATACTACATTGTTATTAGTGGACCGACATCCCTGGCTGGCTGTATGGGCCGTCTGGAAAGAAATCAATGTATCATGTGATAGTGTAACACAATAGTGTCGAAATAAGTTGTGTTTGGAATTTTATCAACTTGTCGAATAATACATATATCAATACGGTCGAAATTCATCGGCAACATTTGGATGAATTTCAATTTTGCTTTAGTATTACATAAGCATGTACAATCAACAAAACAAAACAAAAAAAGCAATAACATTAATTTCACAGTATTTACATATGATGTTCTGTATACTATCAGGTTGACACTCGAACAGTTCATATTAGTGACATGCATGTATATATGAGATGTAATTGCATTGTTGTGAAGTTTACATATTCCTACATACAACTACTTTAATAAATGTATAGAGTTTGATATATTCCAGTCGATTTGTGGGGTATCCAGTAAATGATTCATCTTGGAAGTGGTTGGCCTTTTATAATAGCAAGATTTAATGTACAAGTGCCTTTCATTTTCAAATGATTTTCACTGAATAAATAGTGAAATTCCTCGCCTGTTTCGTTATTACATGAATTACAAAAACGTGTATTTACATGTAGTCTGGCCCAGTTCCCAATTTATATAGGCAGTATATGAGTTAGTGTCCTGAAACGAGTTACTGATATGAAGTCGGTGTATGAATTAGATACTTTTCAAGTTGCTATATGCCGGGACGTTTGATTGCCCCTGTCGCTTTATTTACACTTAGCTTGGCCCCTGGTACAATACCACCCAGTCCGCCTCCATGGTCGAGTGGTTAATGTCGCTGACTTGTATACCACTGTAGCCTATCATCACTGATGGTCAAGGGTTCGAGCCCCGCTCAGATTGTGTCTCATGTATATGAAAAAGTTGGCGGAGGTTGGTGCACCCAATTACTGGTTAACCGCTGGAGCCTGCCCAGGAAAGGTGTTGTTAGGTAAACTGTCCGCCGGCGATATAGCCCGGAATGGTGCTGATGCAGGCGTAAAACCCGAAATATAACATAACATAACAATACCACCCACGATCTTTGAACAGTGCAGCCCTGGCTAAATGATTAGTTTACCCAGAGACTCCATGTCATCAATCATATACATCAGTTCTATCCCGAGTGTAGTTAATAAACGTCCCGGGTTGTACGTTATACCAGCCAACCAAACACACAAACGACCATAAACCAATATATAGTTTGCCATTGCGGTTATGGATTGGATGCTGAAGCAACTGTACGCCGCCTTGAATATTAGTGATATGGCAAATACAATCCACGTTTTAAATGGAGCGGTTAGCATAAAAACATTTATTTCCTGGGTTGCTTACACGACTGGAACGGCATACCCGCGGCAGCTTGGGAACCTGTACTTAGCGACCCTGATGACAACACTTCTCAAATACGTATGACCGACGGGTCAATGAGAGGCTCTGTGCATTATTTGACGTCAGCCCGATGACCGCCTGGCGGCAGCAGAGCTTCCCGAATAGTAATTGATCCGGCGATGTATACATCAAAGGACACACCGCGTGGATTCAGACATATCTCAGGAATGACAACCCGGATAAACACATTGCCACCCAGGATGTCGGAAATCGGCGTCTCTTCTAGTTTTCGAGCTCCGTTAATTTGGTGCGATTAGTTCACCCGGGAGAGTCTGTTCGGTCTTGTAAATTCCTCTTAATTCACAAAGATGTAATGGTGGATCATCCAATGTGCTGGGTATGTCGTCTATCTGACTATCTGTGAACGAAGTCCCCACTGTGTTGATAGCATTTGTGGATATGTGCGGGCCATTTCGGAGCTCAACTGTTTCGATAGTGGCAGTCGCTCCGCTCCGTCTAGCTCAGTGGTGGCTGCATTGAGGACTTCAACTACACGGGCGGGTATTAACATTTTACCCCGCTTCATATACACAAATCCGAGTTCGTCCGTTATGACTTGATTGCCACCCATTTTCCAGTAACAGTACTCAATGCTAGGGGTTATTTAGTGTCATCGTCGATGATCTCTATATCCACGGACATTAGTCGTAGCCTACCGAACCGATCAAATTCGAACCTGGAGTAGTCGCAACCGACAGTTGGGACAATACCATGTTCTGCCAGTTTGTTATAGTAGTCATTTACAGTTGATTCGAGGAGTTCATGGCTAATAGCACCAGTAGATGAACCAGAAGCATCCGACTGAACCAGCAGCGGAGTGTCATCATCATCCGGTTCGACTTCATCCGATTTGAAATGGTCCATGTCATCCATATCGAATGTGTCAACTCGGTGTATTGAAAAAACGCCGATGGGTTCAATATACCAATGGCTTTAACTCAGTACGAGCGTAGACTCAACAAATACCTCATATTGCATAACCACTCGTGGTAAAAGAAATCAGACAGAGAGTAACTATTACGAACAACATCTCGCCACGATCCGTAACTGGAACGTAACCTGACTTCGAATCGATGCTGGTAACAAAACGAACGTTTGCTGCTGGGTCTAAGTGCCAAATACCGGGAGCTCGCAGACGTCTCTCTGACAGGGTATTTGACTTCAAATTATGCACTATGTTTAGATATGCGGCCAGTGATGATGATCAGCCCTACGGTAGCGGTCGCAGGGTGGACATCGCAAGTGAGTGTGTGGCAGTCCAGATCACCAAAGAGGCCGATTCATCAGTGCGCTCTACTAACCTACTCCCTCGAGACCCACTCTCAGCGTTTATATGCAGCATAGCAGGGTATGGCAAGACAGTCTTTTTCCGAGATCTGATAGAAGGCCACTATTTTCGTAAGAACTAACCTAGTTATCAAATTATTATGCAAATATTATCATATATAAAGTTATCAGTTGATAATATGGGAAGCATTATTTCTGATCAGTCAGACCACAAATTATATTATATGTATCTTATGTGCCTGGTAGTATATTAAACTAACAAGTATGGATAGTCATGTTTAAAGTTAATACTATTATCATGAGCTGTGATGAACTTCTTGAACAGTTTGTGGAAGATCCTGACACAACAGTTTCTAAAGGTGCAACTACATGTATTAAATCCGAATATGGAAAACGTCGACAACCCGATTCGGACAACTGACGTCAGCGGCGTATAGCTCTAGCTGCAGGGGGACAGACGGCACATTATTTTGGGCGATATTTCACAGCAGACCAGGTTGATAATATGACAGACGTGAACAACTATATAGCCGGTATAAAGCGAGGCTCGGGGCAGCAATGGAAAAAAACCCTTACATTGCCATTCAGTTCTGCACAGCCGTGGCACGTATGTATTTACAAATACAACCTAAAAGCCAACCTAAATTGGTTGCCGACCTCGCAACTGACCCGTTTGTTTCACACGTTCTGTTACGTGCGAACTGCATCACACGTATGGCATGTATCTAGCACAAGTAACTACTACGTTAACCACAGTTTAGTATTGTTAATTTGGACATATATCTCCAATAATTGATGAAACAACAAGAATGTGTCCACTCCGGAGAGAGTGACTGTCAACATGACACGGACTATATCGAAATGACTGAAGGGCAATAACAACAAGCAGTAGGACTTGCAAGGGCTGAAGCTAGAACAACTAGACACCATAAATTGCTTGACGAGCTCGATTCAGCTAAATCCGCATTACAAAACCGAAATGCTACGGAAGCTACAGTTTTGATTATTTTGGAACTAACGGAGGAACAACCACAGTCCCAAATGTTCCGAAGGAACAACACTGATGATACTACAGCCCAGTCGGTTGGTGGCGATTGGACCACGTGTGTCATTGGTGGACTTGGGCTTGCATGCACCATATGGATTGTATCATAACGATAGCATAACCCAGTGTCGCATAGGCACGCCGTTCCGACACCATCCCATACGGTCCATTTAAACGATCCGTTCATCATGCAATATTAAACATGTCTACCGACATATATTGGCCATTGCGCCATATCATTCAGCTGTGTAGTATCTGGCCTAGTGATGGGATACTCATGCTTGGGAAAGATAGTATTCAAGGTAGCAACACATAACGGTTATGACGGCGGTATGGTAGTACTTGATGTGTCCTTCGCCATGGCGACTAAAGCTATGCTAATTAAACAAGGGATCATTCCTGCAGATGTTGTGATGTAGTTTCCGTTGAGGTACACAATCACTAGCTGAAATCGCAATGCATCTTGGGACGCATACCTACGTACTCCGCGATCGAACGTCCGGCATCTTCTGCCTTCATCCTACACAACACCTTCTTATTAATTGTGTTGTGGAGAGGATGGTCCTTCGGATAGTAAGATGTACCATAGAGGTGTGCGTGCTCAGCCATATCCTGGTATGCACCCTATGTTTGAATCTCTAGTAGTAGGCTGGTTGTGATAGTGTAGATAAGATGTCAGCGTTCGCCGCACTGCACTTTCATCTCGTTGTAGTAGAAGACGTACATGAGATGTTTGTATAAATCTAGGACATCACTGCCTACCGGAGGGTTGAGCACCAGGCGGTATTTATGGAATGCGGCAAGTTTATCGTTAAAGATATTAGCCCGTGCCGAAGGCTGGGCTGGCTATCAGGCATCTATGTTTATCATTCTCGTTTGCACGCACACGCATGACATTAACTATATTGCTGAGATTCTCCATTGTCTTCCTGAAATCTGTGTTGTTCACCAGCCTGTACAATTCCTTCTCAAAGTCGACAATTGCGGTCTGTATTCATCCTAATATATGGCTCCATCCATGCATGTGCTCTGCTGGAATATGTACAACTGTATATTGCGGTAGTGTAGTACATAGCATTCCTTATTGCGAAGCTTAGGCATCTGTTGTTCAACCTGTGTAGACGTCGCCGCAAGTTTGTGCTGATATTCTATCAGAACTACCATGCATTCAGGCGCTAGCGGATATGTGCTATGCGCTTCGTGCAAACGTTTATGATACTCCAGGTATACGTCAAGGATATAATCCTCCGGATCGTCTGCCGGATGATCTGATATGGTTCACAAACTCTGTAAATCCTCCCCCAACTTAATACAACCAGTATGAAACGATTGCATCATAGTCCATGCGTATATATTATTGGCATATAAGTACATTATTCGTGTTCTATCACACAAACCTAAGATTATTAGCTTTACGTGACGCTTCGAAACCACAGAGATGCCACCATGCATACCTTTCCCTATGAAGAGATGCTGGTCGTAATCTGTTCGAGCTCTATTTTCGTTTACTTGAGTAAAGCATCTCAGGAGATACCCTGACTAGTATAACAGTTTGCAGGTTACAGAAAATACTGTCTCAGACAGGTATTCCGGAAAGCATCGAACACATATAGGAGAACGTCTGTGCGATTGTAGTGGTCGTGGTAGTCTCCCAGATTGTGACACCCTAACACCTTCCAGACTAGCTGCGCGTGTAAATAGTCAGCCTCGCTGATGTGTTCGTCAACGCGTTTGCTGCAGAAGGCCATCTTCTGTGGGAGCTAGCGCTTGGCGAAATAATCTGGAGATTCCATGTACTCATAGGGGTAGACCTCCATTTGCATCAGTAGTCGTCTCCTCTCTCTACCAGGCTCATAATGAGTAGTAATCCTAAATGTGTCCGGTTTGTTGGATGATACTAGCTTGTCGTGAGATGCCAGCAGGAACTGTGTACTGTCGATGAATCGGAGCTGCATCAGGGATAAGGAGATATATTACCCTCAACCTCAGATATGGCATGCATCAACAGATGAGAATCGTAGCCGTGTAGATTGCGAAAGACCACAGGAATTGTTGTGGTTTTAGGATCCAACCTAAGCTTTAGATTACACGCATTATGAGCAACTCATCGGAATTATCATGTAATGTGGCAATGACCCATGAAACTATCACTCTCGAGAGGCTTTTCACACACTTGGATGCCTATAGCTGTGTTGTAGTCCCTCCCCCAGTCATCTAGTGCCATCTGTATGATTTTATGATCACCTTGATTTTAACCTCCTCTTCTTGGACTGCTCTTATGAAATATTCCACCGTGTCGGATCCTCTATGCTATACTTGTGGATGCGTATATCCATCATAGCGCATGACCACATAGCAGTAGCTACAGGCGTCATGATGCTGTGTTTTCAGAGTGCTGTACTTCGCTGTATCTAGCTCTGGGCATTCAACCTTCGTTGTTATGGCCTCAAAGTCGGCGTGGAACTGGTAGCTGATTCTGAAAGATAAGCTTGTTTTTAGCCTCTTTCGGCATCACCACTTTCATCGATGTATGTCTTGGCAATCTGTTTGTGAGCCTCAAGTAGGTCTACACTGGAGTAGCCATGGAGGCAGCACCCACAGAAGTGCTTACGTTATCGGTGTTTGCTCTTGTCATAAAGGAGATTCTTAACCCAGGCGTAGTGGAATTTCCATGCCTTCTCAATCAGGAGCAGGTATTTTATGGACATGTAATCAGGCTGCATGCTGAACTTGTGGACAATGACTCACTTATCCCACTAGTAGCTAGATGATGTTGATGGATGGTTCATTTTATGTTTTGACTCTCGGGATAGTTATTGGGGTGTCGATTCCTCCAAAGGTGTGCCCATCCTGGATGGAATACTTGGCGGTCTGTCTGCAGTTTTCATCTTTGTTTTTCACATTGATGCCTGATTTCTTGTTTCCGACTGGTGCAGCTAGTGGTATGTAAGAGCTTCCTCTAAGCCGTTTATATTTCCAACCATCCAGCCTGAACCGTCTTTAGTCCAGTGTTCAAGTGTCTCCCATATGATAGAGAAACCATTATCTAGTGTATGTTTGATCACACTAGTAAGCAAAACCTCACCCTACTTGTTGCGGAGCACATGATATGAGTACACCTCACTACCTTCGGGGTTATTTTTGCAACAATTGACCGTCAACGTGAGCTGAAACTTTAAACCGTTACATTGTACTATATTATCTACGAGTTTTTGATGACTTTGTGATTGCACGCCCTCAATGAAAGCCTTAACATCTGCACTAAGATGGTGCTCTGGGGGACATCCATCTGTCAGCCTCTTGAGTAGTATCCACGGGGTCCGTTTGAACACCAGGTTTCTAGACTGTTCCTGTTCCGGATGAACATATGGTCTCTTTCTGGTAGTCATGGATCGTCCGAAGCGTTTTGGATGGAGGGATGGGGCCACACACCTCAACAATGGCCTTCCTCTTTCTCCCTCATCTTTCGTGGAGGGGCATATATCGATATTTACCCGGTAGTAAGGACCTCAGCATGCGCTTCTTTTCTGTTGATGGAATGGGCTCATCCATAGTGTGTCAAACATTTCTGCAGTTGTTCGATATGTCCATCCATGTTATCAGATTAGTATACTCTTTACACTTGTTTCTCTAAATGGGTGTTCGGGATGCGAGAAGTTGAGTCAATACTAGACTATAATGTGTTTAGCAGTTGTTTCTAAACCTATATGTTTATGCCGGACTTTCGCCCGACTGCTGCAGTCTGGACATTGCTGTATCTCGCTCTGAACCACCTTACAAGACCTGCAGCACACTGGAATCCGGCTACCCTTTCTGATCTCTGCGAGGTGAATCTTACAATGATATCCTCAGCAGCTGTTTCCGCACTTACCGAATTTGATCAGAGCACAGGTGTTGTAACCCTTCATATTGTAATATGTTTACATCAGGTATACATATTGTAATTGTATCTCTAAAAGGGGCTTATGATAATGGCGACATTCCATATAATAAATATTCACAGGACAATCTGAGTAAAATGTCTTAATATATATATATAATGTCGGATATTTGATACTGCATAAGTCCTCTGCACCGCGTGCCAATCGACATCACACAATAATTGCTATATATCTGAATAGGCGGGATGATAAGATGGCCATACATTTCTCAATAATGCTATTGGAGGACTCGATTGTTGCATCAGCAATATTCCGGACCGCCATGGGTCGGAAACTGATTAGGCTGTTGGAAGATTTATGTTATTAATAGTGTTGGTGCATGTACTATGCCACTGCCATGAACTGTCCATGGACTATCACCCCCTTTTGAAGTCTACTCATCCTCTCTGGCGGCAGCCCGGGGGCGTTAGGCCCTCAAGCGTGAATTGTGCCAGCACGCTCATAGTGTAAATATGTGATTTTGTGTGTGACACTTTTTATGAAAAGTGAGCCGAAACCCCAATTTTGTGTATATATGGAACGTGTTTGTGAAATTATTTCGAAATCGGGTCAGCATTTTCCGCCAAGAATGTTGTAGGTGACCTATATAGACGTATAGGGAAAACATAACAATTTTCTTTCACCGATTGGGTATTATTAGGAGCTGCAGTATTTTCATCTAAGAAACATTTCTATGAACTAATTATTTTGTTTGAAACAGCAGGAAATGCGATTTTCTAAAGGTTCTGTCTGGTCTATGTACGAAAAAGGCACGAGATCAGCATTTGCTTAGGGACAATCTCTATTTTATCTATTTTGGTAGACAGTCACCAGATGATCATTCGTTGATGATGGTTCGTGATTCTTAAGCATACCTCATTGCCGTTGTAGCGTAGTCTAGCTATTTCTTATTGAAATACAACAATCGTATAGTGTATCTATCTAGACAAGTTAGCCATTATTTCCACACATTGCATTACTTTAAGACCCACATTAAATCAGTCATAATATGTAACATCAATAGCATGATAGTTCAGTATTAAGTAATAGAATGAAAGTGTATAATAGTATATCCCCACAATATCCACTTTTCTAACAAGGTGGAGCCAAATGCGATGAATGAAACTACATTTTACAGAATTGGTGACCAATGAAAACCAATTTTATATCCGCTGGTACACACAATCTGGTATTTGGACAATGTTGATTACCAGCTCAGCTGCCAATTCCCAAGGACGTGTTCGTTTGTACAACTGGTTCGATAGCTAAACCGAGTCTACAATTTAAAGCTTCTGTCAAAATCATGTGTATCGAACGCAGGTGCGGGTGCATCAGATAGAACGCAACAACAACGTATCTATACTGCAGTACAGTCTCCTTTAGTGCATTCCCACAGGTATACAATCAACCATGCAGTAATAGCGAAATACACCAGGCGACCTAATACCACATGTTTCTGCACCTTTTCACAATATATAAATGATAGGATTAAGCTTCACCAAAACACATAGAGAATATTATGTTACTGTCTTATAAATTTTAATTTATTAGGCGAGTCGGAGAAAAAAATACAAGGCGATATTCTATTTATCCTACATTCTGAGTGTGCACCCGACACAAAAACAAACAAACTAGCCGTGACAGCTTACAAACTCGCTACGCACTTGGTAATATGTTGCGCATTGATATTTCTATTTATATCCACGGTTAGCCCTATGATGTCACGAAAGCTTTATTAGGCACTGACTAAAAAAGCAAAATTTATTAGGCAGGCCGTTTTTATACGTTTTTTCGCATGAAGGTAGGATAAAATCTAACTAATTGTAATCACCTTGACTAACTATATTGTAAACAGTCATTGTGTTACACCGGTATTGTTAGATAAAGTTTATTTTAGCATTTATTTTGGTACATGTAATCTGAACATCTAAAGTTCATATGGAATTGGCAAAGTTGCATGAGAGAGGATGGACAAATGTCCGAACACCCGGACTAACACATTTTCTTTGCCATGTAAACTACAGTTCTCAATAGATCAAGTATATGTTAGCTTTTTGGTAGAGGTCTATTTTGCTTTTTTGAGGACAATCATACCTTTAGCATAGTGGTATTGCAGAATTGTCGTTCGATGTAGTTGTTGGTGAGCTGACGTAAGGATGGGCGAATGTCCGAACGGACAGACTGATGGACATTGGATTAGCATAAAAGCTAAGTTTAGCACTGCTTGAGCATGCGAAAATGAGTGTACAAGCCACAAGTGACACACACAACAATAGTACTGCTGGTGTAACAGCTCAACATATTCTTCAAATACAATTTAGCATAGGCCCATTAATATATACATAGATAATACTTACATTCTACTGTTAGAGGAAGTGATGCACTTTGTTCAAATACGGCGGAACATTTATACTGTTTTGCATCTAATATAATGTCTGTATTGTGTATCGTCAATGTATGGGAAGTTGATCCTTTAGTAGCAGTATATTTATCCATATCATTGTCGTCTGTAATGATCCC
This sequence comes from Archivesica marissinica, assembly GCA_014843695.1. Classification (NCBI taxonomy): domain Eukaryota; kingdom Metazoa; phylum Mollusca; class Bivalvia; order Venerida; family Vesicomyidae; genus Archivesica; species Archivesica marissinica. Next base: position 61,502,151 of record CM026401.1, read on the forward strand.
ATTTGAAATAAGTTTGTCACCATCGGCAATCCAAGTCCATGATACATAGGTGTTTGTAACCTGACATGTAAGAACAGTATCGTCTCCACAGTTACCCGCTGTTGGCATGTTAAGTGTGATAGAACCTGAAATACAAACTATATGTTTACGAATACACTGTCAAACATGCTAGATAATGTTTGGGGACCAATGTTTAATTCGTTGTTTTTATTAGATGATAATTGAATAGAATAGAATAGTGCAAACTCACTCAAATCTACAGATAAGTGTGCACTTGTGTACAACAATGTGATGGGGTCGTATGCTCATTTAATCATATTTTATTAATCAGAATGTGTTTAATGCAATCTTCCATTGGCCATCGTCTATTCCCGACCATTCAATCAGGTCCATCTATCGAACAATATAAATCGGCCAGTTGTTCAAAACTTTCGTTAAATATGTAACGATGATATCACCGTTACGGTGCAACGTTAAATTCTTCGTTAAATGTTGTCGTTAAAAATAGCTGTTGCTAAAATATATCGTACTAAAGCAGCGTTAAATAAACAGACTTAAAGACAATAGAACGCAAATATTTAACTCACTGCCACGGCTTCGTTAAGAATCCGTTAAATATTAACGATACAATTCAAAATTGCTGCCATTATTGGTGCATTGATAAATACTAATAGAAAAGTGAGGGAATACTTCCTATAAAGATCTGGACGATAATGAGATGCATGCCCGATATAGCTGTTCTTCAGATGGTATCAATGTTATCACCTATCTGTTGTTTGATAAACTGAATAGGACGACATACCGATCACATGCCATGCACGTTCTAGAACAGGTGATGGTGGCTGGTGAGGTACTATGCCTAAGGATTTCTAATGAGACCTATGCTATTTTATTCTGTAACTACCTACTATATAAATGATAAACATCAACATGTTTTACTGAGACTATTTATTAACACTAAATTATGGTTGACGTTTTGACCCGTATGATATGAAAAATGTTACTTATTAGTGGAGGCCATCATTAAATGGTAGAAATAAATATCAGAGCAGGTCAAAATTAGTATATTTTAAATTCTAAATTCACCCCCCCTCCGATATATGTTGACACTAAAAGTATGTGAATTAGGACTTGAGATATAAGAAAAATAGGTTTTCATAGCGGCCATCTTTTAAACTGTTGAGGTGGGGTGCATTTTGGGGGGTGTCTACCCCTGAATATGTCTGGCAGTGGTAATTCAAGATAATGGAACTATGCTGAAAAAAGTATTCCAGTAAAATTCATCAGGTTAGCTCATGAGCTGATCTGGCTCAATTTTGTGAGTGGGTGCATTCGGGGGAGTCTGGCGGACACACCCCACCACTGACTATGCCGAGCATTTTCCAGTAGGTTTCATCAGGTTAACTCACGAGCTGATCTAGGTCAATTTTGGGGTACCGGTTATAGAAGTCTGGTAGACATAGCCCACCACTGAAACTGTCTGGCAGTGACCATTTGTGGTACCTGGGACTATGTCGGACATGTTACAATACGCTTCGTCAGGTTAACTCATGAGCTGATCTAGCTCAATTGTGGGGTTCCTTTCTTAAGACCCTCCTGACAACAGCCACCATGGGCATGCACATGGACCATTGCTATAAAAATGAAAATTGGTTAATTTCCAGCTAGGCTGACCCCCCCCCCTGGGTTCCTGGTCTATATTCGCCGTGGCAACTCATTTGAAGGTCATAGCATATAAATTAAATAAATAAAATTCGACAAATGTTCAGGTACACTGGATACAGTTCTCCAGAGTTTTTTTATTTACAAATCAAATATAAAGTTTATATCTCTTGTGTTTATCTGCTACAGCGTAAGTGAGTCGCATTACATGTTATAATGTGATAAAAAGGTCTGTTTATAATGTGACGTGTTTACAAAGATAATATTAATAAGAATGCGAAGCGTAGTAGCGGCGGTGTTATTGTATACTATAAGGAATGTTATCGAAATTATATCGATTTGCTTAGTATTAATGAAAACGGACTCATTTGGTTTAAACTGAAACATGAACTATGTAATACCGATTCATATTTTTGTATTTGTTATATTCCGCCAGACGATTCCGCTGTATACCGTAATGTTAATTCGACATTGTTTCAGTTTGATTTTTTGAAAACTTAAATACCGACATTCGAAAATATAGTGACCTTGGGTTTGTGGATTTACTTGGAGACCTGAACTCACGTACTGCTGATCAGCTTGACTACGTGCCAGACGTACATCTCGACCGTTATGTTGATCTACCGCAATCCGCTTATCGTGCATCTAACGTACCAGTCCGAAACAATCGTGACACTGGTGTAAATAATTTTGGATCAAAATTATTAACTCTTTGTAAAGAAAATAATCTAGTTATGGTTAACGGTCGCATTGAGCATGGAGATTGTACTTTCCACGGATGTATAGAAATAGACCGTTTGCCAGAACAGTGGATTACTTAATAACAGTATCTGAGTATTTTAACTCAGTCTGTGATATGAGTGTTCTCGATTTATCTGAATTCTCAGATCATTGTCCAGTTGCATTTTCTTTGAAACGCACTGATGTTATACATATAATAGAGTGTTGTAATGTTGATACAATTGTATGGGACACTTCAAACACTAATTATTTCGTAAATTTGCCAATTACCAGGAAATCGATATTGGATGATGTAACAAATTAGTTATCGATGGGAGAAGTTGATATTAACCAATGTATTCATGAATTCTCTAATACAGTCTATGATGTTTCTTTTAAATGTGTTGGTAAAACATATTCAACCAAACCAAAGTCTAAAAATGTAAATTATTATGGCTTAACTACGAATGCCGTCAAAATAAAACTGTATTTTTTATAATCTAAAAGGAAATTTTTTACAAATAAGAAAATAAACTAAATTGTTTGTGTTGCAGAAGAAACTTTGTTAAAACCAAAAAATGTGTTAAATAGAAATTATATTATATAGAGAAATTTCTGTAAAGTTTAAGGAAAAACTCACGACGTAAATTTTGGAAATATTTAAATAAATATAAACAAGCTAGTAATTATGCTAGTGACATTCACTTAGACGATTGTGTAAAACATTGTTCTAATAGTTCAAACGATGCATATCTTTCTGATGATTTACATAGCAATAGGTCAATGCTGGCATTTAGACAAAACGATCACTGTAGAAGAAGTACAAACAACTATTTGCATGTTAAATCGTGATAGAAGTTGTGATTATGATAAAAATGTATCTGATTTCTTTATTGGCTCGAATAATTTTATATCACCATATTATGTCTGATTTTTTTGATACATGTACTTATCCCGAGGCATGGACCAAGGGAATCATTGTTCCATTGTACAAAAAGGGAGATACAAATGACCCTTCCAATTACAGATGCTAGGAGTCTACAATCTCCAATTGATAGTATGTACCACTATTCTGTGAAATGGGGCATAATATTAAAGGTAAATAAAACAAACATTTGTATATTTGAAAAGTGTAAACAGAATCATATATAAATGTTATCTTTTATATCAATGTAAACAAATATATATTGTTGATAGCTTTAAATATAGTGGTATTAAGTTTACATATACAGGAACATTAACTGGTGCTATTAAATGTTTACAGGATGAAGCATTAAGAGCTTATCACAATTTATTGTCATTATTCGATACACATAGATGTTAAGACTAAACTTACGTTGTTTGATACAATGACTGTACCTATTATGGTATAGGGTTCTGAGGTGTGGGGTGTCTGCAACCTAAAGGATGTCGATAAATTATATTTAACAGGATCCATTATAAAACGGATTGTCCACCCAATCCCATTTTTAGGACACATATCGGCCTATTTATGCCACATAATGCAGAGAACATTTTCAGGCTGCCAAATAAAGACTCTACAAAGTGAGGGGTAGTATTGAAGACATAACAAATAGTTGAGCTAATGTAGCTCATTTATTTCGCAATTATGCTTCAAGTGTGAAAATGAATGCACTATTTTCCACACTGAATATCACATAAATATTGAAAGGGAGGAACATTCCTCCCTTGGTAAAACAGTGCAAACTGTTCATTTCTATCAAAAGTTAATAGAAACTGGAATCGTGTACAGTAAATACCCTCTATGCGACTACCCCGATTTCGAGACCACCCCGCTATTGCGAATGATTTTTTTCAGAACGGAATATTTCACTATACATGTCAATGGTCGTTGACCCCGATAACCAGACCACCCCGTTATTCCGTAATACGACCAGTTAATTCAGACAAATGCCATTAATCCTATGCTAATTGAACCCGTAATACGACCGCGGGCGATTTTCTCACTTTCATTAATAAAAACATTTTTAATTATGTCCCTGTTTTACGACAAGTAAGCGACCACTTTATGGTATCGGTCACGGTTAAGTGAGATAAACACGGAAGTGTTGATTGTAAATGATTGGCTTTGGTTGCTTTTAATCTTTTGTGTATTGACTGTAGTGGAATATGGCAGTTAAAGTTGTACTGCATGTGTAAGGATTTCGGCACTCTGTCACAAGACTTAGCTAAAACATCCAAGATGAGATCGAGAAACAATCCATGAAAGTGACGTGTTTATATAAGCAGTCAACCCGTGAATATTTTTTTAATAAATAATGAATGATGATATGTACTTTTCAAGTAAACTACAATAATTATAATTAATGAAAACAAGGAAATACATGTTGAAAATAAATGGATTAACTCATTGTTCTTTATTTTATTATTAATTAATTAATTGTGATATACAGTTGTCTATGAATGGATTTCAGAAGAACAATCCTAAACCATAGAAACAAACAACCCTTCTGTAATTAAAACAGAAACACCAAGACATTGTCATATGTGAAAGTACATTGTACATGTAGTAAAATTATCATAATTTGGTCTTCTTGACCAAACTCGATAATGAGACCACCCCGCTAATAAGACCACTTTTTGGAAGTCCCATTGGTGGTCTTATTATAGGGGCATATCTCTGTATTTCTTAAAGGGTGGAACGTTCCTCCATTGGCCAAGCAGTGCAAGAAGTTGTATTTTCAACAAATAAGCAAGCGGCATATCTCTGTATTTGTTAAAGGGTGGAACGTTCCACTCTTGGCCAAGCAATGCAAGAAGTTGTATTTTCAACAAATAAGCAAGCGGTATATCTCTGTATTTCTTAAAGGGTGGAACGTTCCACTCTTGGCCAAGCAATGCAAGAAGTTGTATTTTCAACAAATAAGCAAGCGGTATATCTCTGTATTTCATTGACAGAAATCATGTATTTCTATTTCTCTCCTAGTCATACAGTGCTTAAATTAAACGAATTCATGCATTCACTTCTCAAATGGATATACGTTTCTCCATTAGTCAAACGTTGTGGAAACATACATTTACATCAGAAGCCAACATGACTGATATCATCAATTTCAATTTTCAAACATACAGACAAAACACAGACATTATGGTATCTTTCAAAGATGTTGGCACAAACATTGAGTAAAGTAAAAATATGTATTCATGCTTTATTCTGCTCCATAGGGGCAAACATGTATTGCAAAATGTACAGCCTACTTAGCAAAAGTTAACAAAACCAAGAAATTAACGTTTGTACCTACATTGTCCAAACAGTGCACACAGTTACATCATGTTCATCAAATGTTAGCCAAAAGTGTATCAATCAAAGAGATGAAGTGTCAAAATGTCAAGATGTGAATATATCGATTATATCATATCAATATCAGTACAATTTGTCATATATCAATATATTTAATTGTCATTATCTTACACCAGACAATGTGATTGCTAAATATTTATTTCATGTTCTTAATCCTGTTATTACCTCCATGTACATGAAGAGCATACGTGAACATACATACTATACAATTACACGTTTTACATGCACACATATAAACATACATATATACAAAGTAGTACAAGTGTACAATAAGGGTCATAAGAACTGATATAACCATGCAGCTATTAATTAGTGTATACCGATCATCATAACTTTCCGAAACGAGATACAAGGGAAACAGATGATGGTAACACACAAAAGCTGATTATAACCAGAACATCTTTCTTCAGTAGAGAACATTTATATTACTGACTTACAACAACCTTACGTTTGGAGCATTTGCCAGAATGCCATTATGAATTATGTTATCATAAGTGTTTCGTTTGCGGTGTGTGGAAGTTCATGTAGTCCTGCAAGCATATCATATATCTGTGTCTCGGGTGGTTGTGTGATCAAATATTAATATTTAATTTAATATAATTGTCTTTTGTTTCAATAGAAATCTAAGTATGTGGCATCCATAAATATAATTTCAATATCCCACATAACTAACATTTAAGTTATGCTTTCCAATGAAATATAGCATCCCACTCTCTGGGTACTCCAGTTTCCTATCACACGAATGATAATATAAGTGTACGCTTTCCTTAGAGTCAACGAGAGTGATTAATAAGAGTTGTTAATGCTCGTTTGGCAAAATGCATTATTTGACATTCAAAATAAAAGTTGCTAACTTTCGCAATCATTTAAAATAAGTTTATTCTTTAGAACAGTAAATAAGCAATATTAATATTGTGTGTTGCTCCCATTAATCGAATAGAGTAATGTGGTGTCAACATGCCTTAGTGTGTAGATCGATATGTTATACCATATCAATATCAGTACCATTGGTCAGATATCAATAGATATAATGTTAATATCCTACATAAGATAACTTGAACCAACATAATATATATTTCATACACAGTTATAATTTTTGATTCGATAACATCCTCTTTTTGTGAAAACATAGTGAGTTGGAAAAAGATATTGTGATATTTTGTTAAATCAGCTCTTACATGTACATATTTACTTTTCAATAAATAAGTTTATGCAAGATCTATAGCATAGTAGTACAGCATAGTAGCACAGCATAGTAGCATAGCATAGTAGCATAGTATAGTAGCATAGATAGTAGCATAGCATAGTTGCTTAGTATAGTATCATAGCATAGTAGCTTAGTATAATAGCATAGTATAGTAGCATAGCATAGTAGCATAACATAGCATAGTAGCATAGTATAGTAGCATAGCATAGTAACATAGCATAGTAGCATATAATAGTAGCATAGCATAGTAGTATATCATAGTGACATAGCATAGTAGCACATCATAGTGACATAGCATAGTAGCACAGCATAGCATAGTAGCATAGCATAGTGGCATAGCATAGTGACATAGCATAGTAGCATATAATAGTAGCATATCATAGTAGCACAGCATAGTGACATAGCATAGTAGCACAGCATAGCATAGTAGCATAGTATAGTAGCATATCATAGTGGCATAGTATAGTAGCATAGCATAGTAGCATAGCATAGTAGCATAGCATAGTAGCATAGTATAGTAACATAGCATAGTGGCATAGCATAGTAGCACAGCATAGCATAGTAGCATAGTATAGTAGCATAGAATAGTGGCATAGCATAGTTGCATGGTATAGTAGCATAGCATAGTAGCATAGCATAGTAGCATAACATAGTAGCATAGCATAGCATAGTAGCATAGTATAGTAGCACAACATAGTGGCATAGTATAGTAGCATAGCATAGTAGCATAGCATAGCATAGTAGCATAGTATAGTAGCACAACATAGTGGCATAGCATAGTAGCATAGTATAGTAGCATAGCATAGTAGCATGGCATAGTATCATAGCATAGTACCATAAGCATAGTACCATAGCATAGTACCATAGTACCATAGCATAGTATCATAGTACCATAGTATAGTATCATAGTACCATAGCATAGTATCATAGTACCATAGCATAGTATCATAGTACCATAGCATAGTATCATAGTACCATAGTATAGTATCATAGTACCATAGCATAGTATCATAGTACCATAGCATATTATCATAGTACCATAGCATAGTATCATAGTACCATAGCATAGTACCATAGCATAGTATCATAGTACCATAGTATAGTATCATAGTACCATAGTATAGTATCATAGTACCATAGTATAGTATCATAGTACCATAGCATAGTATCATAGTACCATAGTATAGTATCATAGTACCATAGTATAGTATCATAGTACCATAGTATAGTATCATAGTACCATAGCATAGTATCATAGTACCATAGTATAGTATCATAGTACCATAGCATAGTATCATAGTACCATAGTATAGTATCATAGTACCATAGTATCATAGTACCATAGTACAGTATCATAGTACCATAGTATAGTATCATAGTACCATAGCATAGTATCATAGTACCATAGCATATTATCATAGTACCATAGCATAGTATCATAGTACCATAGCATAGTACCATAGTATAGTATCATAGTACCATAGTATAGTATCATAGTATCATAGTATAGTATCATAGTACCATAGTATAGTATCATAGTACCATAGCATATTATCATAGTACCATAGCATAGTATCATAGTACCATAGTAATTATCATAGTACCATAGTATATTATCATAGTACCATAGTATATTACCATAGTACTATCATATATATATTTATCATGGTAATATACTATGGTACTATGATACTATATAAATGGTACTATGATACTCTATAAATGGTACTATGATACTATATAAATGGTACTATGATACTATATAAATAGTACTATGATACTATATAAATGGTACTATGATACTATATAAATGGTACTATGATACTATATAAATGGTACTATGATACTATATAAATGGTACTATGATACTATATAAATGGTACTATGATACTATATAAATGGTACTATGATACTATATAATGGTGCTATGCTATTGAATATTTCAAGAGTCTACTGCAAGAACTGTGTAAATACACGTATACATGGGATACAGTCCTACCAGAAGATGTCCAACATATTGTTGTACGGGACATCAATAGTGTAACGGAATTTACATTTCCGGGCCTTACATTCAAGTCAATTGAAGCAGACGGCACGCATCGTACAGCAGACGGCACTATCGTACATGTATTCGTATATATCACGTGTTGCTCTTTTGTAGAAACCTACCCTACCCAGAATAATGCTCGCTATACGGTATACCTTACTGATATAATATTTTCGTCAGAAAGCCCAACTTGTATTTCACTTGCTGATCACCTCGTGGTTTACACCAGATCTATACCCAGCTCTACACCCAGGGTCTACACCCAGATTCGTTCACAACTGAGTGACTGAGATTTAGCTTCCGTCCGGTGGTCGAAATACTGTCCAAAACCACATAATCCAGCCGTCATTCTGACACGATGTAAAACTGCTACCAAGTACACACAACACAGAGTATGGGTGAAGCTATTACCTTGACAACTGTAAGAGACGACGCCCAATTATCAGTACAACCGGCTCAACTGTCCAGTATTCCCAAGGTAATAGATATAACCAAATACAGCAATTACAGACAGTTCGTTCCAGTTACAATGGACATACTTAGGTAGTTCCACAACTGCAGAGCCGATATAGAGAAGAAATCGATAAGCATTAACCATTACAGAGCTACATCATGCTGATACGAAGTGGCTACAAGACTGTCAAATTATTACGTTGTTTGAAATCCCGTACTACTCGACATATAATTGTAAAGCAACTCCTACCATCCATCCTACCAACAATGCTGCCCAAAAGGTCGGGAAAACGAAAACACCATGTGATTGGGGAGATGACGAACAGAGATATTTTGAAACCATTGTTAATGTTAATACTAAGCCAGTTTGCTTGTTTTGACAGAACGCTACAGAATGATAAAGCATGCTACAGAAAATGGGCTATGGAAGGACTAATGATAATGCCGGTCGCTAAGGGCGAAACAGAATACTTTTAGCAATATTTGATAACAAGAGTGTATACATGTATTCATGACATTGACCACATTATGCTTCAGAGATATTTCAGGCAGTACGTTTAATAATTAGTAATGTTTTAATTGAAGCTGTACCTTTAACCTGATAAGTTTGTGTGCATACCTTTATTGTAAAGTTGAGAATATACCGTTTAATAATAATGTTCACAACTTTGGTAATACCAGTATACATTTAAAAGATGTTATTTTAAACCTTAATTCCAAACTTAATGTTCATTAGTCATTTATTATAGTAATTAAAATGTTTAAACTTTATTTATTTTACAACATTTGCGAAACAGGTTTTAACAACTTATATTAATAACTTTCGTTGGCGCGGATGAAAGCGTAAATGTGGTCATTCGCATGGGAGGAAACCGAAGTACCAGGAGAAAACTCACCTGTCCAATATGGCGACCACCGTACCATCTCACATACTTCCCGGTCCGAGAATCGAACCCGGGTTGCATTTTTAGCAAAGTCGCGTTAATTATTTTAATTTCAATCAACTACTGCTGTAGATGACGCTGATAAAGGAACAAAGACAACAATAGTGGATCAAGAAATTTGATAGTGATATATATGTATTTGAAATATTTTGATATAATTGTTTTATTATTTCATTATTGTTGTCGAAACAAATAAATTACAAATGTGGATACGCCATAATATGTATTTGAAACTATTTCTTGTAATAATTACATGGTGGGCTTTAATATGTGAAATAGTAGAGGTACTGTGATTTTAGTTGTACACATATTAGAGTAGGGACATGTTAGTAGAGGAGAATATCACAGTATGTTCTTAAGAGTACATTGTAGTTTTATGTCGTGAATAGCTTGTCATAATACATACAATACTTAAGCTTCGAGCATGGATGTATAGAAGTTTCAATTGCTATATGATCATGCTTAGAGTGGGATGCAACGGACTTGAGTCTGGGATACTCTGTAATGCCACCATATCTGACATGTGGGTTTTCTCCGGGTACTCCGGTTTCCTCCCACACTAAAGACCACATATACGCATTCATCCGCGCCAACGAGAGTGATTAATATAAGATGTTATAACTTGCTTCGTAATCGTTGTAAAATAAATAAAGGTTAGTTTAATTACAGGTTAGGTTGGCGTCTCTGCGACTGTTATTGGTTGTGGAGACAGTGGAAGCCAATTATGGCAGTATTTCAGACACGACCGCATATCAAGATAAAAATGACAGACCTTTAGCAAGAAAGCATCATTACTTGGAATAATTCGACACATAAGTTGTATTCCAACCTGCATGGCTGAGGCGCAAGTGAATTGGAGGCAACAACCTTAACCACTAGGTCACGGAGGATCCGTCGTTGATGTTACAAACAAACAACAACGGTTGATGAAATGGTAGGTAGTAGAGCCTACCGCATCTTCGCTCTTCTATAGGTGTCGTGTTTATGTCAGATTATCAAGTAGTCAATCACATGGATCAATGCCCGTTATTAAATAGCAACACATGTATACATGCATGTCAGTCTTATTTCACTAAGTTTTAATATGGGGGAAGGGGCAGATATCAAACTAAGGTCCATTATCTTACAACATGAAATATCAAATATGAAAATATTACCAAGTGTACAGCATAATCCATATATAATAAACACAATCTGAAGTTCCATACTCATTAACTTGTCTAAGTGCCTTGAAATAAGTCGATAACGTCCTACATGTAGGTATGCACATCTCGTACTATCTAAACTTCCTTGTCGCTGGTACCCAGCGTAATGCGAGTGCAAACAGAAACATATACATATAAATACTATATCAGTGATTTACAGTTTGAACGATCGGGTGTACACACTATATAATTATATTAATATATTATTGATATTTAAGTTTATTTAACGTCGCTACCGGTTGCACATAATAGTATTACAAATTGAATCAAGGATATGGCATAAACAAGAAATGATTCCGATAAATGATCGCACATGTCAAGTATGTATTAGTTTAGAAGGTGAATTCCATTAGAGTTATTTACATAAAACAATAATATTGGACAATGCAGAACCTATGAAAGTTCAAAGAGTTGATACATGCTATTATTCCTTGTATTGTTAGAAATGTGTCGATGTATATATAAACGTTTATAAAAAAAGAAATACTATAATTATACTATCAGGACTAATATCTTCTTCTCACTGTGGGTCACATAACTGAATATGTGATTTCACACACCGAATGCATAATAGTGAATTACTGTAAGAAAGAAGTATTATTGTAAATATTGATATGCACCGCATATAGGGGGTTACCATGTCGTGCGATAATCCAAGACTTCCGCGGTCGTGCGATTTTGTATGAAGCATGAGACAAGTCACCATACGTTAAATATGTATGCCGACATGGTTATGTTTGCAGGCCAGCTTACACATGAAACACATATTGCTTGCCCGTTCAATTCCGAACTATTCTGTTGCATTTTGAAGCAATTTACCTTGCGCTTGTGTACGGTTTATGTATCATATTTCCACGATGTCTGTTTATATGACTATGTTTATGCTTGTACCGTCGAGGAATCGTAATCCGACGATGAATAGTGTGCGTATATGTGAAATGTAGCACAGTGTCTACATGTTGCCAAGTAGTATTGTTTAATTCGGTTGAGAACACATTGTAAATCGTAAAAGATGATTTCTCTTTGACATGTTATGGACCCAGGGATCCCATCTTTAACATTGCATTCTGGTAGATGTATGGATGCGTCATAGTTAAAGAATGCACATCGTAGAACCTTAAGCTATGAAGAGAGCAATAACCTTCGAACCGGTAAATGTATTACCGTATTAAGTTTAATAGTAGGCCATTTAATATTGCTTGTACGTCAGTTTTTGGTATCCGCCATTTTTGTTCCATCACTAGTGTGGCGTCGCTTAGCGATTTTGGAACGTTCGACCAATTCTGGGTCACAATCAATTTTGGGTCGGTCGACGAATTTTGGGTCGGGGCGACCATATTCTGGTAGTCCGACCAGCGTGGGGTATATAAACGACCACATTTGGGTCGGAGAGTCATTATGATGTTAGCTTTCGTTCGAGAGGGACATATATATATTATTTTAGATTAGATTTATAAGATTAAATAGAAGGATTAGGATCGTGATTATCATTTTTTTTTTTTAATTCAACAAGAGAGAAACGTAACTTTAACGTTAGCGATTTTAGACTTCTTCAGGATCACACTCTGCTGTAATTTATTCAAGGTTATTATTAAAGTATTATAATTATTGGGGATTTTATCAAAGTACTGTTGACTGTACCCGTAGCGTCTAAACGGGACGGATAACTAGTACTGTGTCGTACTGACTGCGAGTGATTGTAACATTATATAAGTATAGTA
>CM026401.1:61516431-61541324 GCA_014843695.1 Archivesica marissinica
ATTTACATGTATGATACAAAACATAGCTACAATATATAAAATGATGCTACATGCAAATTAATCAAACAAAAAGTTTGGTCCGCAGGTTTTGCCAACATTAGTAAACGGTCCGCACCTGAATAGCACAGAAACGTTTAAATTTACCTAAATGACGGACCATTGATTCGCAAATAAATGACAAAATGGGGAAATGTTATTTCTTTAAATAATATACGATATTAAATTAGAAGAAAAAATGTGAATATAACATGTAACCTGCTGTTCCATCAATTACTCCGCATCACCACGCCAAAACCCGAACCAAAGTAATCACCAAATATGTTTGTACTTTTAAAACTAAAGTTTGGTTCTCCTCATTTGATAAACGACTCAATGCCATGTAGTAATTTATGGATCTAGTAGTACTCATGAGAGAATCGGATATGTCATTTACATAAACAAGAACTAATAGCAGACCCAGATCAGACCCTTGTGGTACTCCTGTAGTAATATGTTTGGTATTCTAAAACGAGTGTCCAACAAATACTCGTTTCAAGCGATTGTGAAGATTGTCTGCTATCCAATTATGCAAATTTTCCGAAATTCCGTTTAGTCTTAATCTAAATAAGATACCTTTATGCCAAACTCTGCCAAAAGCTTTTGATATGTCACAAAATACCATTTCTAATCCTTTTATTACCTCCATATACATGAAGAGCACACGTTAACATACATAATATACAATTACACGTTGTACATGGACACATATAAACATACATATATACAAAGTAGTACAAGTGTATAATAATGGTCATAACAACTGACATAGCCATGCAGCTATTAATTAGTGTATACCGATCATCATGACTTGCCGAAACAAAATGCAAGGGAAAGAGATGATGGTAGCGCACACAAAAGCTGTTACAGTGTTTATAACCGGAACACCATTCTTCAATAAAGAAAACGGTTCAGTTACCTAAAAGCAACACAATGGTATTTAAATAGAAGCAAACATGTTTAGATTACTGATTTACCACAACCTTAAGTTTGGAGCATTTGCCAGAATGCCCTAAAACATATTATCATAAGTGTTTCGCTTGCGGTGTCTGGAAGTACATGTGTCTCCAGTCCTGCAAGCATATCATATATCTGTGTCTCGGGTGGTTGTTTGATAAAATCAATACCAGTCACACAACTTATGTTCTGCCATAAGCACTTTCTTAATTTATCCTGAGATGTACATAATAACAGCTTATGTCACAAAATACCATACATGTTACCTTTTTATCAAATACTTTACATGTTTGATTATCTATAAGCTGATAAATGGTCGAATTACCAGGAAGAAAACCGGCCCGATTTTTATAGATGAGATTATTGGTATTCCTGTCTTATCTATCCCGCTTCAGAAACAAATGTATCTGTTCCTGTCTTATCTATCCCGCTTCAGTAACAAACATATCTGTTCCCTCTGTATCTATCTCGCTTCAGTAACAAATATATCCGTTCCCGCTTTATATATCCCGCTTCAGAAACAAATGTATCTGTTCCTGTCTTATCTATCCCGCTTCAGTAATAAATATAACTGTTCCCTCTGTATCTTTCCATCTTCAGTAACAAATATATCTGTTCCCTCTGTATCTATCCCGCTTCAGTAACAAATATATCTGTTCCCTCTTTATCTATCCCGCTTCAGTAACAAACATATCTGTTCCCTCTTTATCTATCCAGCTTCAGTAACAAACGTATCTGCTCCCTCTTTATCTATCACGCTTCAGTAACAAATATATCTCTCCCGCTTCAGTAACAAATGTATCTGTTCCCTCTTTATCTATCCCGCTTCAGTAACAAATATATCTGTTCCCTCTTTATCTATCCCGCTTCAGTAACAAATGTATCCGTTCCCACTATAGTTATCCCGCTTCAGTAAAAATATATATGTTCCCTCTTTATCTATCCCGCTTCAGTAACAAATGTATCCGTTCCCTCTTTATCCATCCCGCTTCAGTAACAAATGTATCCGTTCCCACTATAGTTATCCCGCTTCAGTAAAAATATATATGTTCCCTCTTTATCTATCCCGCTTCAGTAACAAACGTATCTGTTCCCGCTTGATCTATCCCTCTTCAGAAACAAATGTATATGTTCCTGACTTATCTATCTCGCTTCAGTAACAAATATATATGTTCCCTCTTTATCTATCCCGCTTCAGTAGCAAATATATCTGCTCCCTCTTTATCTATCACGCTTCAGTAATAAATATATATGTTCCATCTTTATCTATCCCGCTTCAGTAACAAACGTATCTGTTCCCGCTATATCTATCCCGCTTCAGTAACAAATGTATCCGTTCCCTCTTTATAGATCCCGCTTCAGTAAATATATATCTGTTCCCTCTTTATCCATCCCGCTTCAGTAACAAACGTATCTGTTCCCGCTTGATCTATCCCTCTTCAGAAACAAATGTATATGTTCCTGACTTATCTATCCCGCTTCAGCAACAAATATATCTGTTCCTGCAAGATAGACTTATCATCACCGCTCTGAGCTAGCAAAGCGTATATGACTGAAATCGTTACTATCCCGCATTCAGTTAACAAATACTATTGTTCATCGTTATCTATCCCGCTCAGTACATAACAAATGTGATCGGTTCCCTCTGTTTAGATCCCGCCTTCAGTAAAAATTATATCTGACCACTCTTAGCTATCCCGTGTCAGTAAAATGTATCTTTATGCCCTTCCCGCTATATATATCCCGCTTCAGTCACAAACGTATCTGCTCCCTCTTTATCTATCACGCTTCAGTAACAAATGTATCTGTTCCCGCTATATATATCCCGCTTCAGTAACAAACGTATCTGCTCCCTCTTTATCTACCCCGCTTCTGTAGCAAATATATCTGTTCCTGCCTTATCTATCCCGCTTCAGTAACAAACGTATCTGCTCCCTCTTTATATATCCCGCTTCTGTAGCAAATATATCTGTTCCTGCCTTATCTATCCCGCTTCAGTAACAAACGTATCTGCTCCTTAGGGTTACTGGGGATATGTTTAGGTGACAATTTTCTAAATGATACTAATAGTGAACTTCATACAGAAAATTTAAATTATTTTGTAAAGCTCACAAATGGTGGTGGTTTACGTATTAATGTTAAGAGATGATTTACTTTGTATACATACAGCTGATCTCATTGATATTAATTCTGAGTCTCTATGTCTGGAATTAAGTAGTCGTAATCTAAACCATGTATGCTATGCTGTACATATAGACCACCATCTTCAAGAGTTAACTGAGTGAATAATTGCACGATTTACATTAACAGCTGTGCACTGAAGGTGTATACTGCTCTGTAGAGATAGATTTCTTGATTTATAGAGGGTGGCCTAATTAGTTCTAAACTAACCTTCCACAGGGCCCTCTTAAATGTCTTAACACTATAGCATTGATGCACATACACAATAATTATAACCAGGGTACACAGTTACGCCATGCAATATACATGTATAATGTTGTACAATGTAACTTAAACAAATCAGGTAATGTTATCGAAATACAAAGCATATTGAATGACAATCATTATATATATCTCTGGACCAGATTATTCTAAAGATTTCTTGTACATTTCACATCTAGGTCTTGGAATATAGAGATCAATATTTGAAGCATATCTCAATGACATATCTGAAGTAATTGACCTTTCTGCAAACGCTACTTAGGCACGCCCCCCCATAGTTACCGGTGCTCACTGTAACCAAGCGAGACAAGCTATCTAACAAAATGGCGTCTAACGCAGTCCTGTATCGAGTTAATCTAGATAAAATTCAAGTCATGTGTCAAAGTAAAGTCAAATTTTTCTAACTTTTTCCCGTGTAACATTGGCGTACGTCAAGGCGAAAACTGATCTCCTTTGATGTTTTCATTATTTCTGAATGACTTGGAATCTTTCTTTCAACATAATAGAAATGTACAAGGAATAATAATGGAAAATGAAAGAAATACAAACGAACGTTTCAGTCTTTTAAAAATATTTATTCTGCTTTATGCGGATGATACAGTTATTATTGCTGAATCAGCAAACGATCTACAGGAAGCAATAAATACATACGAACAGTACTGTGAAAACTGGAAACTCAAAGTTAATACTTCCAAAACAAAAATAGTAGTATTTTCCAAAGGAAGACAGCCTGTCTATAATTTCACATTTAAAAATGAACACATAGAGGCAGTAAACGAGTACACATATCTTGATATATATTTTAATAGAAGTGGATCCTTTTTAAACGGAAAAAACAGATAGCAAATCAAGCTACCAGAGCAATGTATAGTCTTATCAAAAATGCAAATCGCCTTAACCTTCCAATAGATTTACAAATTGAGTTATTTAATAAAACAATTAAGCCAATTTTACTATACGGAGTAGACATATGGGGATTTGGAAATTTAAATATATTAGAACGAGTACAATTAAATTTTTTAAAACATATACTTAAGTTAAAAAGATCAACCCCTAATTATGTTATCTATGTAGAAACTGGATGTATGCCCTTGTCACTCGATATTGAAGCAAGAGTTATAGCATTCTGGTCGAAACTCTGTACAAATGATGGAATAGTCCATAAATTACCTACACTTGTTTATAAACAAACACTACTTTCCACAATTGGACTAGATGATGACACATTTAAAAAAAAATATCCATGGATGTACAATGTTAAAACTATTCTGATAAAATGTGGCCTTGTAAATGTGTGGTTTGACAATATACAAACACATTTTAATTGGCTTAAACTGGCTGTGAAACAAAAATTAAAAGATCTATTTCTTAATGAATGGTATTCTAAAATTGATAACTCGAGTAATAGTATGTTTTACAGAGTTTTTAAAAAGACATTCGGTATCGAACCCTACTACTATTTTATAAAATTTAGAACTAGAAATCATCGACTACCAATAGAAACTGGAAATTGGCTAAGAACGCCTATAAATCAAAGATTTTGTAACATTTGTCAGGATAAAATTGGCGACGCATTCCATTATTTATTTGAATGTCCGCAATTTAACGACGAAAGGAACAGATTTTTGAAGCCTATATATTACCGTAGACCAAACATGTTTAAACTGGAAAATCTAATGTGTACTAAAAATAAGCCAGAATTCATTAAATTATGTAAGTTCGTAAAATGTATTATCCAAAAGGTTAGAATGTAGCGTTCTCCTTTGCTAAGACTGTTAAGTTTTATTCAATTATTTTCGGATATATTTTGATAAAATGTATATTTCTCAGTATGTCTAAATGTATTGTAGCCTCGTTTGTATGTTTTGTCAATTGTGAAAACCTCATATTTGCATGTTTATACATGTATAGAGTGAAATAAAAGAGACTGTTCTGTTCTGTTCAGATCACGATCACTCGTTATCAGATTTGATTAAAACTTTACTAAATAACTCGTTTGTCTGACAGAACGATAAAACAATGACTCGGTGTAGTAATCAATACTATAATTATGTGCACACATTTTATAATTGACCAATTAGCACAGTCAGTGCTAAATTCCGATGTGCAATACTTTGATCTTGATAATGCCGTAGGCCCCTATCGTGATGTCGGCGGTCTCTGTGATGTTGATTACTCCCAATAAACAGTGTGACACGCTTAAATTTGATTGCTGTGTTTGCTAGAAAGGAATGACTATATGGGGTCAGTCGGTGTTTTTATAGATGCATTGTTTTTAAAGCAGCTGTCTGGTATTTTGTGGTTCATATACACACTTTTAGGACCAGGATATCGACTAATTTTGTACTATAACTAACCCACACACCAAAGCTACACATTTTCAACATCATTAAAACAATTTTAAACCCGTATTTTCGATCAAATTCACGCCTTTTCAAATTTGTCTACTCGTTACTAGTTTGTCTAATATGCATTGTTTGTCTAACAAGATGGCGGCGATAAGCCGTTGCGGGGAAGTCGTGATAGCGCAGTGGATGCGCGTTCGCTTCAGGTGCGAAAGGTCCGGAGTTCGAGCCCCGCTGGAGCCGTTACGATTGTGCCCTTAGGCAAGGCATTTAAATTCCACGTTGCCTCTTCTCTCTCCCTCGTGGCGATGGATTCCATCAGGAATGAGGTCTCGAGAGTGATTTATATAAGTTGAAATAACTTGTTTCGCAATCGAGCTAAAATAAATGTGTATAAACTAAGCCGTTGCCGGGGGTGTGCGCGAATGGTGCGATGCGATTGGCTAACGCCAGCTGTAAATCAAAATCGGCAGAAAGGTCAATTGTATGGGACACTTCAAAAACTAATTATTTCGTAAATTTGCCAATTACCAGGAAATCGATATTGGATGATGTAACAAATTAGTTATCGATGGGAGAAGTTGATATTAAACAATGTATTCATGAATTCTCTAATACAGTCTATGATGTTTCTTTTAAATGTTTTGGTAAAACATATTCAACCAAACCAAAGTCTAAAAATCAGTATGGCTTAACTATGAATGCCGTCAAAATAAAACTGTATTTTTATAATCTGAAAGGAAATTGTTTACAAATAAGAAAATAAACTAAATTGTTTGTTTTGCAAAAGAAATGTTGTTAAAACCAAACAATGTGTTAAATGGAAATTATATTATAAAGAGAAGCAGAAATTGTCAAGTTTAAGGAAAAACTCACGATGTAAATTTTGGAAATATTTAAATAAATATAAACAAGCTAGTAATTATGCTAGTGACATTCACTTAGACGATTGTGTAAAACATTTTTCTAATAGTTCAAATGATGCATATCTTTCTGATGATTTACATAGCAATAGGTCAATGTTGGCAATTAGACAAAACGATCACTGTAGAAGAAGTACAAACAACTATTTCATGTTAAATCGTTATAAAAGTTGTGATTATGATAAAAATGTATCTGATTTCTTTATTGACTCGAATAATGTTATATCACCATATTTATGTCTGATATTTAATCACATATTTGATACATGTACTTATCCCGAAGCATGGATCAAGGGAAAATCATTGTTCCATTGTACAAAAAGGGAGATAAATATGACCCTTCCAATTACAGATGCTAGAAGTCTACAATCTCAAATTGATAGTATTTACCAGTATTCTGTGAAATGGGGCATAATATTAAAGGTAAATAAAACAAACATTTGTATATTTGAAAAGCGTAAACAGAATCATATATAAATGTTATCTTTTATATCAATGTAAACAAATATATATTGTTGATAGCTTTAAATATAGCGGTATTAAGTTTACATATACAGGAACTTTAACTGGTGCTATTAAATGATTACAGGATGAAGCATTAAGAGCTTATCACACTTTATTGTCATTATTCGATACACATGGATGTTAAGACTAAACTTACGTTGTTTGATACAATGAGTGTACCTATTATGGTATATGGTTCTGAGGTATGGGGTGTCTGCAACCGAACGGATGTCGATAAATTATATTTAACAGGATCCATTATAAAACGGATTGTCCACCCAATCCCGTTTTTAGGACACATATCGGCCTATTTATGCCACATAATACAGAGAACATTTTCAGGCTGCCAAATAAAGACTCTACAAAGTGAGGGGTAGTATTGATGATACAACAACTAGTGGAGCTAATGTAGCTCATTTATTTTGCAATTATGCTTCAAGTGTGAAAATTAATGCACTATTTTCCACACTAAATATCACATAAATATTGAAAGGGAGGAACATTCCTCCCTTGGTAAAACAGTGCAAAATATTCATTTCTATCAAAAATAAACAGAAACTGGAATCGTGTACAGTAAATACCCTCTATGCGACCACCCCGATTTCGAGACCACCCCGCTATTGCGAATGCTTTTTTTTCAGAACGGAATATTTCACTATACATGTCAATAGTCGTTGACCCCGATAACCAGACCACCCCGTTATTCCGTAATACGACCAGTTAATTCAGACAAATGCCATTAATCCTATGCTAATTGAACCCGTCAAGGTTAAGTGAGATAAACACGGAAGTGTTGATTGTAAATGATTGGTTTTGATTGCTTTTAATCTTTTGTGTATTGACTGGAGTGGAGTATGGTAGCTAAAGTTGTACTGCATGTGTAAGGACTTGTGCACTCTGTCACAGGACTTAGCTAAAACATCCAAGATGAGATCGAGAAACAATCCATGAAAGTGAAGTGTTTATATAAGCAGTCAACCCGTGCATATTTTTTTAATAAATAATGAATGATGATATGTACTTTTCAATTTCAAGTAAACTACAATATATTTAATGAAAACAAGGAAATAAATGTTGAACATAAATGGATTAACTCATTTACATTGTTCTTTATTTTATTATTAATTAATTAATTGTGATATACAGTTGCCTATGAATGGATTTCAGAAGAACAATCCTAAACCATAGAAACAAACAACCCTTCTGTAATTAAAACAGAAACACCAAGACATTGTCATATGTGAAAGTACATTGTACATGTAGTAACATTATCATAATTTGGTCTTCTTGACCAAACTCGATAAAGAGACCACCCCGCTAATAAGACCACTTTTTGGAAGTCCCATAGGTGGTCTTATTATAGGGGCATTTCTCTGTATTTCTTAAAGTGTGGAACATTCCTCCCTTGGCCAAACAGCGCAAGACGTTGTATTTTGAACAAATAAGCAATTGGCATATCTCTGTATTTCTTAAAGTGGGGAACGTTCCTCCATTGGCCAAGCAGTTTAAGACGTTGTATTTTGAACAAATAAGCAAGCGGCATATCTCTGTATTTGTTAAAGGGTGGAACGTTCCTCCCTTGGCCAAACAGTTCAAGACGTTGTATTTTGAAAAAATAAGCAAGCGGCATAGCTCTGTATTTGTTAAAGGGTGGAACGTTCCTCCATTGGCCAAACAGTGCAAGAAGTTGTATTTTCAACAAATAAGCAATTGGCAAAGCTCTGTATTTCTTAAAGGGTGGAACGTTCCTCCATTGGCCAAGCAGTGCAAGACGTTGTATTTTGAACAAATAAGCAATTGGCATATCTCAGTATTTCTTAAAGGGTGGAACATTCCTTCCTTGGCCAAACAGCGCAAGAGGTTGTATTTTCAACAAATAAGCAATTGGCATAGCTCTGTATTTCTTAAAGGGTGGAACATTCCTCCATTGGCCAAACAGCGCAAGACGTTGTATTTTGAACAAATAAGCAATTGGCATATCTCTGTATTTGTTAAAGGGTGGAACGTTCCTCCATTGGCCAAGCAGTTCAAGACGTTGTATTTTGAACAAATAAGCAAGCGGCATATCTCTGTATTTGTTAAAGGGTGGAACGTTCCTCCCTTGGCCAAACAGTTCAAGACGTTGTATTTTGAACAAATAAGCAAGCGGCATAGCTCTGTATTTGTTAAAGGGTGGAACGTTCCTCCATTGGCCAAACAGTGCAAGAAGTTGTATTTTCAACAAATAAGCAATTGGCATAGCTCTGTATTTCTTAAAGGGTGGAACGTTCCTCCATTGGCCAAGCAGTGCAAGAAGTTGTATTTTCAACAAATAAGCAATTGGCATAGCTCTGTATTTGTTAAAGGGTGGAACGTTCCACCCTTGGCCAAGCAGTTCAAGACGTTGTATTTTCAACAAATAAGCAAGCGGTATATCTCTGTATTTCATTGACAGAAATCATGTATTTCTATTTCTCCCTTAGTCATACAGTGCTTAAATTAAACGAATTCATGCATTCACTTCTCAAATGGATAAACTTTTCTCCATTAGTCAAACGTTGTGGAAACATACATTTTCATCAGAAGCCAACATGACTGATATCATCAATTTCAATTTTCAAACATACAGACAAAACACAGACATTATGATATATTTCAAAGATGTTGGCACAAACATTGAGTAAAGTAAAAGTATGTATTCATGCTTTATACTGCTCCATAGGGACAAGCGTGTATTGCAAAATGTACAGCCTACGTGGCAAAAGTTAACACAACCAAGAAATTAACGTTTGTACCTACATTGTCCAAACAGTGCACACAGTTACGTCATGTTCATCAAATGTTATCCAAAAGTGTATCAATCAAAGAGATGAAGTGTTAAAATGTCTTAGTTATGTGAATATATCGATTATATCATATCAATATCAGTACAATTTGTCATATATCAATATATTTAATTTTCATTATCTTACACCAGACAATGTGATTGCTAAATATTTATTTCATGTTCTTAATCCTGTTATTACCTCCATATACACGAAGAGCATACGTGAACATACATAATATACAATTACACGTTTTACGTGGACACATATAATCATACATACATGTACATGTATATACAAAGTAGTACAAGTGTCATAAGAACTGACATAGCCATGCAGCTATTAATTAGTGTATACCGATCATCATAACTTTCCGAAACGAGATACAAGGGAAAGAGATGATGGTAACACACACAAGCTGATACAAGTGTTTATAACCAGAACTACTGACTTACGTTTGGAGCATTTGCCAGAATGTCTTAAAACATGTTATCATAAGTGTTTCGCTTGCGGTGTCTGGAAGTTCATGTAGTCATGCAAGCATATCATATATCTGTGTCTCGGGTGGTTGTGTGATAAAAAAATATTGTCTTTTGTTTCAATAGAAAACTAAGTATGTGGCATCAATAAATATAATTTCAATATCCCTCATAACTAACATTTAAGTTATGCTTTGCAATGAAATATAGCATCCCACTCTCTGGGTACTCCAGTGTCCTATCACACGAATGATAATATAAGTATACCACTTCCTTAGTGTCAACGAGAGTGATTAATAAGAGTTGTTAATGCTCGTTTCGCAAAATGTATTATTTGACATTCAAAATAAAAGTTGCCAACTTTCGCAATCGTTTAAAATAGGTTTATACTTTAGAACAGTAAATAAGCAATATTAATATTGTGTGTTGCTCCCATTAATCTAATAGATTAATGTGGTGTCAACATGCCTTAGTGTGTATATCGATATGCTATACCATATCAATATCAGTACCATTGGTCAGATATCAATATATATAATGTTAATATCCTACATAAGATAACTTGAACCAACATAATATATACTTCATACACAGTAATAATACTCTATGGTTAAACATGTTTAGCTACAGTTAACCATACTTTTGATTCGATAACATCCTATGATCATTTTGTGTAAACATAATGAGTTGTAATAAGATATTGTGATATTTTGTTAAATCAGCTCTTACATGTACACATTTAATTTTCAATAGCATAGCATAAAATAGTATCATATCATAGTAGCATAGTATAGTAGCATAGCATAATAGCATAACATAGTAGCATAGTATAGTAGCATAGCATAGTAGCATAACATAGTAGCATAGTACAGTAGCATAGTAACATAACATAGTATCATATCATAGTAGCATGGCATAGTAGCATAGTATAGTAGAATAGCATAGTAGCATAGCATAGTAGCATAGCATAGTAGCATAGCATAGTAGCATAGCATAGTAGCATAACATAGTAGCATAGCATAGTAGCATAGCATAGTAGCATAGTATAGTAGCATAACATAGTAGCATAACATAGTAGCATAGTATAGTAGCATAGCATAGTAGCATAACATAGTAGCATAGTATAGTAGCATAGCATAGTAACATAACATAGTATCATATCATAGTAGCATGGCATAGTAGCATAGTATAGTAGAATAGCATAGTAGCATAGCATAGTAGCATAGCATAGTAGCATAGCATAGTAGCATAGCATAGTAGCATAGCATAGTAGCATAGCATAGTAGCATAGCATAGTAGCATAGTATAGTAGCATAGTATAGTAGCATAACATAGTAGCATAGTATAGTAGCATAGCATAGTAGCATAGCATAGTAGCATAGCATAGTAGCATAGCATAGTAGCATAGTATAGTAGCATAGTATAATAGCATAACATAGTAGCATATCATAGTAGCATAACATAGTAGCATAGCATAGTAGCATAACATAGTAGCATAACATAGTAGCATAGCATATTAGCATAACATAGTAGCATAGTATAGTAGCATAACATAGTAGCATAACATAGTATCATATCATAGTAGCATGGCATTGTACCATAAGCATAGTAGCATAGCATAGTAGCTTAGTATAATAGCATATTATAGTAGCATAGCATAGTAGCATAGCATAGTAGCATAGCATAGCATAGTAGCATACTATAGTAGCACAGCATAGTACCATAATCATAGTACCATAGTATATTATCGTAGTACCATAGTATAGTATCATAGTACCATAGTATTATGATATATATATATGTTATTATGGTAATATACTATGGTACTATGATACTATATAAATGGTACTATGATACTGTAATAGGACAGGATTTTACCTCTTTTTAAACAAAAATATAAGTATTATTATAGCTGAATTATTCGTCAATTTCTAAGTCATGGATGCATCCATTTTGGAATGCTTGCCTAGTTGCTTTCTAATACGCTTGTTTTAATTGGCTGTTCAATACAGAAATCTACATTAATTGGAATGGGGGTGTTTTTATTAAAATGAGTTAGTCTTTTTCTATCATGTGATTTATGTTGACCAATGATCTATTTCTCCGGTCCTGTGCACATGGAAATGTCTATTTAATCTCTGACATATGTGTATTTGGCGATTAGGTTTGTTGGCCTTTGGGTCAGTATTCCAACAGAACTTTGGCTTTGAAATTTAAATTGGAATTAGTTCCAAATGTAGTGATTATTCACTATCCAGCTACTTTATACATCTCTATAAATCAATTATTTGAACTTTTAGGACATTTAAAACTAATATCAAAATATCGAACTCATAATTATCATATTAAAATATTACAGTATATTAAAAGTATAGATTAGCACTGACACTGCATTTCGTTGTCTTTTACCGGAAACGTCTTCTATCTAGATCGTCTTCTACCTAGATCACGCCACATATGTGTGTATATATAGGCCTATATACATGAACTTAGAAGGAGTTATCTGTCCGTCCGTCTGAACCATAGGTATAGGTTGGTTCGTCAGGTCATAACCCACTGTGTCTGACACGTACATGCCTGGTCCAAGTATAAACGGCTTCTCTGAGAACCCTTTCCCAATATGTTACAATACATGTTACTATTCAGTAACGTGTAGGTTGTGGATTAGCACATGGTTAGTTATTGAGTGCTAGTTGAACATAGATCAATACGTTAGTATACCACTATACATATATATGGCAACGACTACAAATTGAACCTTTACTGAGTTGTCACGAGGTTAAGCTTATAACTGTAAAAAGCTCAGCCTATTACAGTGGTGCCGTGACCAAAGCATTGGTGTAGCGCATTAGTGCCACTACTATATTGCTGCTGTAGTCGTTTTACATTAGGAAGAAAGAAGGCGTTTTCACTAAACATTTAAACAAGATTAAAATAAAGTGTCAGTGTTAACATCTAAAGTAAAATAAGGTATTAGAATCACTTAACTAATATTATTAGGTATACAATAAGGCTTCAAAGTAAAATTGCACAAAAACGCACATTTTAGTATTATATAGATCATAAGATTATACTCATAATAGAATAAATAATACAATTTGTCCGCGGTTTAATGTAGGTGTTAGATTGATAGGTAGATTATTACGTTATATCTGAGTGGTGTACATTATGGCGGATTATTAATCACCTATTTATTTTTATATTTCGGGTTTTACGCCTGCATCAGCACCATGTCGTGCTATATCGCCGGCGGGCAGTTTACTTAACAACACCTTTCCTGGGCAGGCTCCAGCGGTTAACCAGTACTTGGGTGCACCAACCTCCGTACGAAACTGCCAATTTTTCATATAAATGAGACACGGCCTGAGCGGGGCTCGAACCCGTGACCATCAGTGATGATAGGTTACAGTGGTATGCAAGTCAGCGACCTTAACCACTCGATCACGAAGGCGGACACCACCTATTTATACATCTAGTGGTAATGGACCGTATCGGGTAGTTGATACGACAGGCTTTACTCAATTGAATTCTCAAGTTGCTCACACGAGAAAATCAAGGATGGAAATTGACACACGTTTTAAAAATGAAAGGTCATTTACTTGGGAACAAGCACACAATCCAGTAGCAGATACTAGGTATAGATCTTATGATGTGATTTATGTTGACCAATGATCTATTTCTCCGATCCTGTGCACATGGAAATGTCTATTTAATCTCCGACATATGTGTATTTGGCGATTAGGTTTGCTGGCCTTTGGGTCAGTATTCCAACAGAGCTTTGGCTTTGAAATTTAAATTGGAATTAGTTCCAAATGTAGTGATTATTCACTATCCAGCTACTGTATACATCTCTATAAATCAATTATTTGAACTTTTAGGACATTTAAAACTAATATCAAAATATCGAACTCATAATTATCATATTAAAATATTACAGTATATTAAAAGAATAGATTAGCACTGACACGTACATGCCTGGTCCAAGTATAAACGGCTTCTCTGAGAACCCTTATTATTGTAATACACTATGGTACTATGATACTATATAATGGTGCTATGCTATAGAATATGTCAAGAGTCTACTGCAAGAACTGTGTAAATACACGTATACATGGGATACAGGCCTACCAGAAGATTTCCAACATAATCGTGTACGGAACATCAATAGTGTAACGGAATTTACATTTCCGGGCCATACCTTCAAGTCAATTGAAGCAGACGACACGCATCGTACACCAGACGGCACTATCGTACATGTATTCGTATATATCACGTGTTGCTCTTTTGTAGAAACCTACCCTACCCAGAATAGTGCTCGTTATTCGGTATACCTTACTGATATAATATTTTCGTTCGAAAGCCCAACTTGTATTTCACTTGTTGATCACATCGTGGTTTACATCCATATCTATACCCAGCTCTACACCCATATTCTACACCCAGATTCATTCACAACTGAGTTACTGAGACTTAGTTTCCGCCCGGAGGTCGAAATACTGTCCAAAACCACATAATCCAGCCGTCATTCTGACACGATGTAAAACTGCTACCAAGTACAAACAAAACAGAGTATGGGTGAAGCTATTACCTTGACAACTGTAAGAGACGACGCCCAATTATCAGTACAACTGGCTCAACTGTCCAGTATTCCCAAGGTAATAGATATAACCAAATACAGCAATTACAGACAGTTCGTTCCAGTTACAATGGACGTACTTAGGTAGTTCCACAACTGCAGAGCCGATATAGAGAAGAAATCGATATACATTAACCATTACAGAGCTACATCATGCTGATACGAAGTGGATACAAGACTGTCAAAGTATTACGTTTGCGGACAGATAAGTAGTTTGAAATCCCGTACTACTCGACATATAATTGTAAAGCAACTCCTACCATCCATCCTACCAACAAGGCTTCCGAAAAGGTCGGGAAAACGAAAACACCATGTGATTGGGGTGATGACGAACAGAGATATTTTGAAACCATTGTTAATGTTAATTCTAAGCCAGTTTGCTTGTTTTGACAGAATGCTACAGAATGCTACAGAATGAAAAAGAATGCTACATAATGCTACAGAAAATGGGCTATTGAAGGACTAATCATAATGCCGGTCGCTAAGGGCGAAATAGAATACTTTTAGCAATAGTTGATAACAAGAGTGTATACATGTATTCATGACATTGACCACATTATGCTTCAGAGATATTTCAGGCAGTACTTTTAATTATTAGTATGTTTTTAATTGAAGCTGTACCTTTAACCTGATAAGTTTGTGTGCATACCTTTAACTGTAAAGTTGAGAATATACCTTTTAATAATAATGTTCACAACTTTGGTAATACTAGTATACATTTAAAAGATGTTATTTTAAACCTTAATTCCAAACTTAATGTTCATTAGTCATTTATTTTAGTAATTAAATAGTTTAAACTTGATTTATTTTACAACATTTGCGAAACAGGTTTTAACAACTGATATTAATAACTTTCGTTGGCGCGAATAAATGTCGCCATTCACGTGGGAGGAAACCGAAGTACCAGGAGAAAACCCACCTGTCCAATATGGCGACCACCGTACCATCTCACATAATTCCCGGTTCGAGGATTAAACCCGGGTTGCATTTTTAGCAAATTCGCGTTAATTATTTTAATTTCAATCAACTACTGCTGTAGATGACGCTGATAAAGGAACAAAGACAACAA
Organism: Archivesica marissinica; assembly: GCA_014843695.1. Classification (NCBI taxonomy): domain Eukaryota; kingdom Metazoa; phylum Mollusca; class Bivalvia; order Venerida; family Vesicomyidae; genus Archivesica; species Archivesica marissinica. The sequence continues at coordinate 61,532,627 of CM026401.1, forward strand.
TAGTGGATCAAGAAATTTGATAGTGATATATATATATTTGAAATATTTTGATATAATTGTTTTATTATTTCATTATTGTTGTCGAAACAAATAAATTACAAAAGTGGATACGCCATAATATGTACTTGAAACTATTTCTTGTAATAATTACATGGTGGACTTTATTATGTGAAATAGTAGAGGTACTGTGATTTTAATTGTACACATATTAGAGTAGTGACATGTTAGTAGAGGAGAATATCACAGTATGTTCTAAAGAGTACATTGTAGTTTTATGTCGTGAATAGCTTGTCATAATACATACAATACTTAAGCTTCGCGCATGGATTTATAGAAGTTTCAATTGCTATATGATCATGCTTAGAGTGGGATGCAACGGACTTGAGTCTGGGATACTCTGCAATGTACGCCTGAAACGGAAGTGGGCGATGCGTCCCGTGTCCATTCATGTTGTATGGTGTATGTGTAAGAATGAAAGATTACATAAACATTGATGGAAGTTTGCAATCATTGGTTATTAATAAACTTGTATACCAATCCCCACCAACTCTATATTATTCTATATTCATGACAGTTAACATGACAGGTACTAAACAGCTAATCCTAGATTCTTCCAAGTAACTTCCGCATACTATTTCAATGATAGTAAATTATCAATACAGCCGTCAGTAGTAAACCCGTCTCTTTGCTTGTTTGGTATATGCGTCACCACCTGATGACGTATCGCGCAACTACCGAACTCTTTGCTTGTTTGATATACGCGTCACTATAGACCCTATTGATGACGTATCGCGCAACTACCGAGCTCTTTGCTTGTTTGGTATACGCGTCACTATAGAGCCTATTGATGAGGTATCGCGCAACTACCGATATCTTTGCTTGTAAACAAACGGGCGCCATTTTGAATACGCTTTAGAGTAACTCATTGGAATATAAGGTATTATAAAGTAGGTCACGCGCGTGCGCGTTTATTTTTAGAATACGCGTCACCTGATGACGTATCGCGCAACTACCGAGCTCCGTGTACGAAGGCGTATCGGACGATCTAGTAACAAGTCTCTACGCGGCGTCCATTTTGGATGACCTCACGATTAAGTTTTGTCCGGGCTTATCGGATAATGTACATCTTATAATTCGAACGTAATGCGACATATGTACGCTATTATATATCCGGAGCGTTGTCGCATAAAAATGTTCTTCGAAGACACTAGAGTACGTCAGAATAATAGGTACCCGGTGGCCCCGACACGTACCCTGATGACACCCTACGTCTCATGCTTCCAGTCGGATCCGTTCTCGGGTCAATAACATCCGCGCAGAGCCGCTTCCAACTGGTCCGTACTGGGGGGTTCCGTACCTACATTTTCCGCCCACACACGGATTCAGATCCGGGCTTACCGCTGGCCTGGGGTCGAGTTATCGCTGCATAGGCCCTCATGTACGGTATGTGAGGACTGTCGACCGTGTACCGAGGTCGTGTAGCGAGTGGATTGTTGTCGCGGGACAACGACTGGCTGTCACGGATGTACTGAGCTCCGGTTACCTGATGGTGACCAAATCCAGATCGCAATCATGGGTCGCCACAACCGTACGACAGGAAGTCGCGATAGAGCAGTGTTCGCTTCAGGTCCGGAGTTCGAGCCCCGATGGAGCCGTTACGAGCGTACCCTTGGCATTTGAATTCCCTCTCCATCAGGATCGAGGTCTCGAGAGTCGCAATAACTCGTTTCGCGATCGAGCTAAAATAAATTTGTATAAAAAAACCCGAAGTTAAGCGAAGCGAAACGAACTGACGTTCTTTTACGACATCGATATACTGATCGGTACAGTAACAGAGTGAAAGTGGTGTATAAGAAAACGAAGCGTACGTTATTACTACATACCCGATTGCACCGACCAATGAGAGACACCAATGGGAACGAACCGCTCTATAAATAGCGATCGCGTACCATTCTATAAATATAGACTACGAACCGATCCATAAATAACGATTACGAACGCTTCTATAAATATAGACCGATTAGAACGGACTTAGGCCTCAACCATGCTGTCCACAGGTAAGTTCATTATATTATTCAAATTCGGCGTACGTTTTTATCGCGTAAGAAATCCTAATTATATGCTATATACAAACTTAACCTATGTACTTTAGCGAAAATGAATAATATATATCTTACATCGTTACGTATAATTCCATAAAAACGCGATAAATTATTAATAATCCGTAATGTACGTTTTAGAGGGGCATGTCACTAGACAACTCATAGCCATAGCGTATATGAAACACGAATAAAGTACACGTATTTTATCGTATAGAGTGATACAACGATTAATATAAATCGTTAATACGTGGTGTTCCATGCCCTGTAACATAATTAACTGAATCCAAGCGGTATGAGGTATGCCTGTCAGGCCTTCCGTATGTTTGTCAGTTGGCCCTAAATAATCTTATCTGGGAATGCGATAAATATTTCTAGCCCAAACTGACACAGGTAATTATAAATATCGCGTGGCAAATTGTTTCATGATTCTAAAGTAATTAATACGTTTACATACTGAGGTTGTCAATACCAGCCTTTAAAAGCTAAACGTATGACCAATAACATTTCTCTAAGCTGCAACATAGCGGATTAACTGATAAGCCCGGAGTGCGTACATAACTTAAACGGGAGGTCATACTCAGCTAATTGGTCCTAATTGATGTGGAGATATCCCAATGATGTTGAAGACAGGGCTGATTCATTAATGGACAATATGTTATTAACACCCAAACAAGATTGTCTTTAAGACGTATCTGCAAATAATTAAAATCGCTTTCGTTCGCTAAATGTATGCGTACTTGCCGTGGGGAATTCTTGTAATCACTGCCTACCTGCCTGCCTGCCTGTCCGTTCGTCCGTACGTCCGTCTGTCTGTCTGTCCGTCTGTCTGTCCGTCTGTCAGTCTGTCTGTCTGTCTGTCTGTCCGTCCGTCCGGCGGTCTGTCTGTCGGTGGAGCATCTTCTGCCTTGTGCACTGTCCTCCAAAACAACGGCTTTGATGTTTTCATGATGGATATGTAATGGTCATTTAGCGTGCATATGTCGCATTACGCGCGAAACAGAATTATAAGATGTACATGTATGTAAATGCTGTATGTAGGCCTACAGCGGTACTCAAATCAGTCTAAAAACAACAACAATTATGGGGCGACGTTTCGCTATTTCTTTAGTATTTATACGGATATCCATAATTCGATTATTAGATATAGGGGTAGCGCCGCGTACTCTCTATGCTGTTTATAGTGTAGCTAAAAGACTTGGCCTACGAATCTGACGTCATCGATTTTTTTACTCGGCGTTAGAGCGTAGAAATCTGTATAAATCGACGTAGCTCGGCGAGACCGATACGACAATATCTTTCCTTTATTTATACGGCCAGTAGTTTTCGAGATAACGCTGTTTAAAGAGTTTTTATATCCTTAAAGTCCCATAATTGAAAATGAAAAATATTTAAACCTAAGTAACGTAACTATACGTTAGTTCTAATATACGCGTATCGACGTCACGAGTCCGACGCTACCCTTCATTTTGAGCTATCATTAGTCGATATATCTATAATACTGATTATCTCCCTTTAATCGTAACTAAGTTTGAAGAAAAATGAACTTTCGAGGAAACTGGCCGTGTTTGGTATCGTCGGAAAGATCTCGAAGAGACAATGACGAATCCGCGACTCAATTAATGGTCCGACCTCATATCGGAAGTAGTGATCCTAAAAACCGTAAGTACCGATATAAATTCGTTATATAAGCTTTATTATAGGTCCTATCTATCCGGGGGTTTCGATAATCGTACTAAACGATTATACGTTCCGCGTCTACGATTTTCAAAATGGAGGATAAAAATGGCGGGAAAACACTATCTCGCTTATTAATGGTCCATTCGACTCGGTGTGTGTCGCTCCATTTATGTCCGTATCTACCCTTAATTTTAATTACGTAGCTAATGTCCGTACACAATTACCTCCCTCTACACATTCTCATTATACCGATAAAATGATTATATTTATTATCGTCATTTCGATCGTAAGATTTTGATGGCCGCGATGCTCTATTATATAATTCGTATATGTACCTAAATATCTTTACACTATGGCATCCGATACTTAAGTCGCAAAGGACTGAGCGTGTTTATAGTTTCCGGAATATTGCATCAGTCAGTCGTTGGCGTCACGAAATCATGTCCAGACACGTATAGACCTATCCTATAAATGACCTACATTACTATAAATAGAAAACTAGTTGGAACGGGCTGTTTATATTCATCCAATCAGAACGTATTGCTATAAATAACAATGACATACGTTACTATAAACAGAAAACTAGTTAGAACCGGTATTGCTATTTTTATTTACCCGAGGAGAGCGTATTGCTATAAATAACAATTACCTACGTTACTACAAATAACTCATTTCTATGTCTATGTACGTGAGCACGTGCGTATGTGTGCGCGTGCGTGGTTGTAAAGTTGCCGCTGTTTGCAGAATGCCCCGTGTGTCACCTCAAACATCCTCAATCTGAATACAATCGCCAGTACATCTAAGTTATCAACATCGCCATCATATTAAGCAGGCATATCTGTATTTAATCTGCATTATAAGCGCTGACCCCCGGGGGTTAGAGCCAGTCATGAGACAATCCTAGCGTAATTTATATACATACTTGTAAAAAAAGAAACATAATTTTTGATAATGCGCCATTGGGACTATTTCTGGGTGAATTGGCAACCACCGAAAACCTCACGTCATTTACGCGTTATGTAGTACAGCGGTCAACACGCTGGATTGGTAATCCATGGATCACAGGTTCGATCCCCCGTCTGACCCTAATACAATTAACGGTATTTCAGATGGGATGTTAAACCGAGGTCTCGTGTCGGTGTTTTACACAATGCACGTAAAAGAACCATATCAGCCTCTGGATTGGGTCTCTGTCTGTATCATCGCACTATCCTCCAAAATTACTAATCTCTTCAGGAGGCGTCGCTCGTACGGGCAACCGCTCGCGACGATAAATAAACGTAAAGAACAACAAAATTAGATATTGTATTCCAGCACACGATGTATGCATATCCTCATCCACAGTACTATATTATAATTTACGAAGGTCTCAAATGTATGTATGTTCACCATATCTACATACATTACTACAAGATATACTCACACTATCTCACAATATCTACATACATTGCTACAAGATATACACACTGTCTCGCCATATATACATACATTACTACAAGATATACACACCATCTCACCATATCTACATATATTACAACAATATAAATCCACTATCTCACCATATCTATATACATTACTAATAGATATATACACTATCTCACTATATCTACATTCATTACTACGAGATCTACACACTATTTCACCATATATACATTCATTACTACAAGATCTACACACTATTTCACCATATATACGTTCATTACTACAAGATATACTCACACTATCTCACAATATCTACATACATTGCTACAAGATATACACACTGTCTCACCATATATACATACATTACTACAAGATATACACACTATCTCACCATATCTACATATATTACAACAATATAAATCCACTATCTCACCATATATACGTACATTACTAATAGATATATACACTATCTCACTATATCTACATTCATTACTACGAGATCTACACACTATTTCACCATATATACGTTAATTACTACAAGATCTACACACTATATCACCATATCTACGTACATTACTACACGATATACGCACTGTCTCACCATATCTATATACATTACTACAATATATACACACTATATCACCATATCTACATATATTACAACAATATATATCCACTATCTCACCATATCTACATACATTACTACAAGATATACGCACTATAGCACCATATCTACATACATTACTACAATAACTACACACTGTCTCAACATATCTACGTACAACACTACAAGATATACACACTATCTCACAATATCTACATACATTGCTACAAGATATACACACTGTCTCACCATATCTACGTACATTACTACAATATATACACACTATCTCACCATATCTACATACATTACAACAATATATACACACTATCTCACCATATCTACATACATTACTAAAATATATACACACTATCTCACCATATCTACATACATTACTACAAGATATACACACTATCTCACCATATCTACCAACACAAACACACAAAAAAAGTACATTACTACAAGATATACACACTATCTCACCATATCTACATACATTACTACAATTATACACCTATATCACCATATCTAACATATTACAACAATATATATCCACTATCTCACCATATCTACATACATTACTACAAGATATACACACTATATCACCATATATACATACATTCTACTACAATAATACACACTATCTCACCATATCTACATACATTACTACAAGATATACACACTATCTCACCATATCTACGTACATTACTACAATATATATACACTATCTCACCATATTTACATACATTACTACAAGAAATACGCACTATCTCACCATATATACATACATTACTACAAGATATACACACTATATAAACATATATACATACATTACTACAAGATATACACACTATCTCACCATATCTACGTACATTACTACAATATATACACACTATCTCACCATATCTACATACATTACTACAAGATATACACACTATATCACCATATCTACGTACATTACTACAAGATACACACACTATCTCACCATATCTATATATAGTACTACAATATATATCCACTATCTCACCATATATACGTACATTACTAAAATATATATACACTATATCACCATATCTACGTACATTACTACACGATATACGCACTGTCTCACCATATCTATATACATTACTACAATATATACACACTATATCACCATATCTACATATATTACAACAATATATATCCACTATCTCACCATATCTACATACATTACTACAAGATATACGCACTATAGCACCATATCTACATACATTACTACAATAACTACACACTGTCTCAACATATCTACGTACAATACTACAAGATATACACACTATCTCACCATATCTACGTACATTACTACAATAACTAAACCCTGTCTCACCATATCTACGTATATTACTACAAGATATACACACTATCGCACCATATCTACATACATTACTACAATATATACACACTATATCACCATATCTACATACATTACTACAAGATATACACACTATCTCACCATATCTACATACATTACTACAAGATATACAAACTATCTCACCATATCGCATACATTACTACAAGATATACACAACAATCACGATATCTACGTCCATTACCTACAAGATATCCACTGTCCTCAACATATCTACATACATTTCTACAAATTACAACACTACCTCACCATATATACGTACATTGCTACTAAATATACGCACTATCTCACCAAATCTACGTACATTACTACAAGTTATATCCACTATCTCACAATATTTACATACATTACTACAAGAAATTATTCACTATCTCACCATATATACATTCATTACTACAAGATCTACACACTATATCACCATATTTACGTACATTACTACAAGATATACACAGTATCTCACCATATCTACGTACATTACTACAAGAAATTATTCACTATCTCACCATATATACATTCATTACTACAAGATCTACACACTATATCACCATATTTACGTACATTACTACAAGATACACACACTATCTCACCATATCTATATATAGTACTACAATATATATCCACTATCTCACCATATATACGTACATTACTAAAATATATATACACTATATCACCATATCTACGTACATTACTACACGATATACGCACTGTCTCACCATATCTATATACATTACTACAATATATACACACTATATCACCATATCTACATATATTACAACAATATATATCCACTATCTCACCATATCTACATACATTACTACAAGATATACGCACTATAGCACCATATCTACATACATTACTACAATAACTACACACTGTCTCAACATATCTACGTACAATACTACAAGATATACACACTATCTCACCATATCTACGTACATTACTACAATAACTAAACACTGTCTCACCATATCTACGTATATTACTACAAGATATACGCACTATAGCACCATATCTACATACATTACTACACGATATACACACTATATATATATATATACATACATTACTACAAGATATACACACTATCTCACCATATCTACTTACATTACTACAATATCTACAAACTATCTCACCATATCGAAATACATTACTACAAGATATACACACCATATCACGATATCTACGTCCATTACTACAAGATATACACACTGTCTCACCATATCTACATACATTTCTACAAGATATACATACTACCTCACCATATATACGTACATTGCTACTAAATATACGCACTATCTCACCAAATCTACGTACATTACTACAAGTTATATCCACTATCTCACAATATTTACATACATTACTACAAGAAATTATTCACTATCTCACCATATATACATTCATTACTACAAGATCTACACACTATATCACCATATTTACGTACATTACTACAAGATATACACAGTATCTCACCATATCTACGTACATTACTAC